>OU696576.1:9987487-10209987 GCA_916048095.2 Sacculina carcini
AATGAACTGTCTCAATGAACTGTCACAATGAACTGTCACAATGAACTGTCACAATGAACTGTCACAATGAACTGTCACAATGAACTGTCACAATGAACTGTCACAATGAACTGTCACAATGAACTGACACAATGAACTGTCACAATGAACTGACACAATGAACTGACACAATGAACTGTCACAATGAACTGTCACAATGAACTGTCTCAATGAACTGTCTCAATGAACTGTCACAATGAACTGTCACAATGAACTATCACAATGAACTGTCACAATGAACTGTCACAATGAACTGTCACAATGAACTGTCACAATGAACTGTCTCAATGAACTGTCACAATGAACTGTCACAATGAACTATCACAATGAACTGTCACAATGAACTGTCACAATGAACTATCACAATGAACTGTCACAATGAACTGACACAATGAACTGTCACAATGAACTGTCACATTGAACTGTCACAATGAACTGTCACAATGAACTGACACAATGAACTGACACAATGAACTGTCACAATGAACTGTCTCAATGAACTGTCTCAATGAACTGTCACAATGAACTGTCACAATGAACTATCACAATGAACTGTCACAATGAACTGACACAATGAACTGTCACAATGAACTGTTACAATGAACTGTCACAATGAACTGTCACAATGAACTGTCACAATGAACTGTCACAATGAACTGTCACAATGAACTGTCACAATGAACTGACACAATGAACTGTTACAATGAACTGTCACAATGAACTGTCTCAATGAACTGTCACAATGAACTGTCACAATGAACTATCACAATGAACTGTCACAATGAACTGTCACAATGAACTGTCACAATGAACTGTCACAATGAACTGTCACAATGAACTGTCTCAATGAACTGTCACAATGAACTGTCACAATGAACTATCACAATGAACTGTCACAATGAACTGACACAATGAACTGTCACAATGAACTGTCACAATGAACTGTTACAATGAACTGTCACAATGAACTGTCTCAATGAACTGTCTCAATGAACTGTCACAATGAACTGTCACAATGAACTATCACAATGAACTGTCACAATGAACTGACACAATGAACTGTCACAATGAACTGACACAATGAACTGACACAATGAACTGTCACAATGAACTGTCACAATGAACTGTCTCAATGAACTGTCTCAATGAACTGACACAATGAACTGTCACAATGAACTGACACAATGAACTGTCACAATGAACTGACACAATGAACTGACACAATGAACTGACACAATGAACTGTCACAATGAACTGTCACAATGAACTATCACAATGAACTGACACAATGAACTGTCACAATGAACTGTCACAATGAACTGTTACAATGAACTGTCACAATGAACTGTCACAATGAACTGTCTCAATGAACTGTCTCAATGAACTGTCACAATGAACTGTCACAATGAACTGACACAATGAACTGTTACAATGAACTGACACAATGAACTGTCACAATGAACTGTCACAATGAACTATCACAATGAACTGTCACAATGAACTGTCACAATGAACTGACACAATGAACTGTTACAATGAACTGACACAATGAACTGTCACAATGAACTGTCACAATGAACTATCACAATGAACTGACACAATGAACTGTCACAATGAACTGTCACAATGAACTGTCACAATGAACTGTCACAATGAACTGACACAATGAACTGTCACAATGAACTGTCACAATGAACTATCACAATGAACTGTCACAATGAACTGACACAATGAACTGTCACAATGAACTGTCACAATGAACTGTCACAATGAACTGTCACAATGAACTGTCACAATGAACTGACACAATGAACTGTCACAATGAACTGTCACAATGAACTATCACAATGAACTGTCACAATGAACTGACACAATGAACTGTCACAATGAACTGTCACAATGAACTGTCACAATGAACTGTCACAATGAACTGTCACAATGAACTGACACAATGAACTGTCACAATGAACTATCACAATGAACTGTCACAATGAACTGTCACAATAAACTGTCACAATGAACTGTCACAATGAACTGTCACAATGAACTGTCACAATGAACTGTCACAATGAACTGACACAATGAACTGTCACAATGAACTATCACAATGAACTGACACAATGAACTGACACAATGAACTGTCACAATGAACTGACACAATGAACTGTCACAATGAACTGTCACAATGAACTGTCACAATGAACTGTCACAATGAACTGTCACAATGAACTGTCACAATGAACTGTCACAATGAACTGTCACAATGAACTGACACAATGAACTGACACAATGAACTGACACAATGAACTGTCACAATGAACTGTCACAATGAACTGACACAATGAACTGTCACAATGAACTCTCATGTGTGGCTGTATGTCTCGTCACACTGACATTACGCCTCTTGATTCAGTCATTCATCAATTCCTGCGCCTGTCTACATGCATTGATAATTGGTATCATAGTGTCCTGCTTCATCGTGACTCATTGTGACTCATTGTGTTGCTTCTCTATGGCTCATGACTCATTGTGACTCATTGTGTTGCTTCTCTATGGCTCGTGACTGATTGTGACTCATTGTGACTGATTTACTATAACTCGTGACTGATTGTGACTCATTGTGACTGATTGTTGTGTGTCAAACAGGAAGTGAGTGCTGATAGTTCGACGTACTCGTTTGTGCGGCCGCATTTCCTGATGGGTAGCAACCAGGACGCCTATTTCGATCCTTCATTGCGAAGAAAACAGGAAGAAGTTTTGCGCAAGTACGCAGCGTCGCTTCTCTTGTTGCCAATCAGCTGTGTAGTCGGTGGCCTGTTGTTAATTGTCACAGTGTGTGTTGCTGGGGTTTAATCAGGTGTTTGTGTGTGTGTGCTGGCGCTTGGTCAGGTTTCGTGTTGGCGAGAGGAATTTGTTGGTGAGCACATCAATTCTCGAGGAGGGTGTCGATGTGCCTCGTTGCAATTTGGTCGTGCGTTTTGACCCGCCCGGCGAGTTTCGCTCCTATGTGCAGTCGAAGGGACGCGCGCGCGCTGCTCGTGCATTCTACTTGCTGATGGCCACCGAGTCTGAACTGCCAAGATTACTCAACGATCTCTCCACCTACCACATCATCGAGAAGGTCGTCTTCCGTCTCATCTACCTCACCTGTACCATCATCAATATTCCGCACATTTTCGTCATTCATTGTGTTAACACTCGGTCATTTTTCAAGCTCCTTTTTGTATTATGTTGCCCGTTTTTTGTGTTTTTTCGTGTTGTCGATTCTGCTACGTCTTTTGCTGAAGATGAAAATGTTCGTGTAATTATTCTGAAAATGTGTGTTTTTATTTTTAATATTTACAATGATTGATTTTTATAGTTCCATAGTTGCGTGATGCGTACTATTTGACCAGTGTTAAGAACAGCTTGTTCCCTACATCGTTGCTAGTCTGCGCTTGGTTGAATTCGCATGCTGAATACTTGTGTACACAGTCAGTATATGAACAGTCTTCTGAACAGTTATATGAACAGTCTTCTGTTTTTCTCCGATCAAGGTTTAGCTAATGAAAATATGTCATGTGTATATATGTGTCTGTGTGTGTGTGTGATGCAGAAATTGAAGCAGCGTTCTTGTTCGGACAATATTGAGGAGCCGACGTTGACAGAGCAACAACACGCACTCTACGACAACATCATTGAGCCGTTCAGACCGGCCGTCGACTCGGGCGCCATGGTCACCAGAAACTCGGCCATCAGTCTGATCAACAGGTAGCGGCGCCACATTTGTCTCATCATTTGTCTCATCATTTGTCTCATCATTTGTGTCATCATTTGTCTCATCATTTGTCTCATCATTTGTCTCATCATTTGTCTCACTTGTCTCATCATTTGTCTCATCATTTGTCTCATCACTTGTCTCCTCATTTGTCTCATCCTTTGTCTCATCATTTGTCACATAAGTAGTATAAATCTTCTCTTTCGTCTCTTTGGTATCATTTATTTCAATTATGCCGTGTGTCTGATGTTATCAGTGGTGGTCGTTTTGTTAGCAGACATTTATTTACCGCTTCACAGTTGCTCGGCTCAATCTATGTGTGTATCAGCCGTGTTATGCATGTATGGGCTTGTTTGTACAATTTTTCATGGGTTCCGGTGTTATATGTGCGTGAATAAGTGTTGTGTGTTTGTTGTTCAGTTGTGAGTTGAGGTGTGAGGTTCTGTGTGAGTGTGAGTGGCTGGTATGAGCTGTTATTGTTGAGTCACACCTGAATCAGTGCACACGGGTTGTGTTGTGTACCAGGTACTGCTCCAAACTTCCCAGTGACAATTTCACTCGTCTTGCTCCTCACTGGACTGTCAAGCGACACCGGCTCACTGCCACTGACACACATCAACGCGCCGACCAACAAATGCACGATTGCTCGTTTGTGTGTCATCTCCGACTGCCCATCAACTCTCCGTGTCGCCAGGTGTTCCAGGTGTGCGCCAATATCAGTGTGTTTGAGTGAGAGAGTGACAGAGAGGACACCAACACAGTTTTGTCTCTGAGGCTTAAATCCTGTTTTACATGTGTTTCTATAGCTCTAATGTATTGATTGTATTTGTAGTGTGAGATTGCTGCTCGGGTTGTGTATAAATAATGCTGTTATATAGCAGTCATGTCAATCAACGCGTGTGTGTGCATGTGTGTATGCAGAGTGACGAGATGCCCTTCAGACGTCTGGCTCGACAGTCGGCCGCACTGAAGGCGTGTCGAATGTTGCACGAGATTGGCGAGCTGGACGACCACTTGCTTCCACTCGGCAAGGAGGCATTCGTCGAGCGGCTCTGTGTTGATAACGATGACCAGACTGACGCTGGACGTCGGCCCGGCTCCACCAAACGCCGACAATACTACCGCAAACTGGCCAGTTACACACACACACACACACACATGCCGTGAATATGAGCTATAACCTCTCACACTGGCTCGCGTTATTCGTCTGATACAACACGTTATACGTCAGCTGCCTAACACGTGGCATTATGAGCTTGAAGTTGAACGCGTTCGTGTTGTGTTAACATAATGCATTCACTGGTCGTGAGTGGTTGAGTGCCGGCTGTAATGTGGGGTCCGTCTTATTTGCGCACTTGCTGCCTGCGTGTGTGTGTGCGTGTGTGTATAAGTTGCTAAGTTGACGACATGCGTGGTGACATGATGTACTGATGTACTGTCATCACAATTGAACTTTATTAGCTTTATTAATATCAATTTTTACCAGACGTGCATATTGGTCTGGGGGACTTTATAATGCAGAGCTTGTGTTCTGTGAATGCCGGAGTAAGCATAATAATGATAATATTGAGAATAATAAAAGGGCATGAATGTTTGAGAACTACGAGAGCAGTGAGCAGAGGAGAGATATCAGAACACCGCTTTTGGCCGGTATTTTCTGTGCAGGTAGGTTCTTAGGCTTTGTTTGACTGACCGGCGAATGATCGGACGTCTCATAATTTGCTGTATTGTGTGTAGTTGAGCATCGGCTTGATGGAGCACGTATGTGTGTGTGTGTGTGTGTGTGTGTGTGTGTGTGTGTGTGTGTGTGTGTGTGTGTGGTGTAAGCATGTAGATAATGATGGCTGGTTCACCGTTTAATTCAATCGCTCACCGCGTGCCCACTCATTTAACCAGCCATGTTTCCCGCGAGACTATGTCGCTTCTGAGAACCGCTGCTTATTGAATATTAACCAGCCATGTTTGCCGCGAGACTATGTCGCTTCTGATAACCGCTGCTTATTGAATACTGAAACTGTGACGGCGGAGTTGACAGTGATATTTGTGACTTGCATGGCGCAGACGAGCGAGTACCTGCAGTGTGGCGACACTGCCATCACTGACATGACCGCGGATGACGGCGCTTCTGCCAGCTTTCATCTGTACCGTCTGGCCATGCGACTCACGTGCTCCGTGCCCGACGATCACAACGTGCGCGCGCGACGAATTTTCCGGCCTCAACACTACGCTCCTTCACTGGGACTGATCACTGTACACAGGCTTCCCCAGGTACGCAGCTGTCAATCTATATATTATAATTACGCATTTGAACACATCAGTAGAGAAGGCTGTGTTCGCGTATAATTTTGCGGGGGCGAAACATCACGGCCCCGGCTGGCACACCGCAGGTCCGGCCGCCACACACGGGTTATCGCAGTCACGGCCAGCACAGAAAACTGCACGGCTGCGCGCACACGAAACCCGCCTTGCGGCAATTGGGCTATCACTTTAAGAAACGAACCCATCCGTTTAACCTCGCCAGGGAATCGAACCCTGGACCTTTCGTGCACAAAGCGTGCGTCTTAGCCACTCGGCTACGAGGCGGACCATAGCCGCTGTCAATCTGCTTGTTGCTTCATTTCATCTGCCCGTCGGTCTGACCGATCGTGTTATAACTGACTGTTATATCGCTACGACTCCGTGTTGTTGAGTTTCACAGTTGTGCGCGTTCCCGGTGTTCACGCGGTCTGGAGAAGTGGAGGTTGAGGTGCAGCTGGTGTGTAGTCACGTGAAGCTGAGTGGTGGCGAGCTGCGTCGTCTGGTACGCTTCCATCAGTACGTGTTTTGTGGTGTACTGCGCGTGCACCGTTTTCCCATGCACTTCAGCTTTGAACAGTCTGGCTGCGGCTACCTGGTGATTCCTCTGATTGGCGGTGAGTGAGTGTATGTGTAAGTGTGTGTGTGAGTGTATGAGTGTGTGTAAATGTTTCCATAATGTAATGTAAGTGTGTGTGTAAATGTTTCCATAATGTAATGTAAGTGTGTTTGTGTGTGTGTTTGTGTGAGAGTGTGTGTAAATGTTTCCATAATGTAATGTAAGTGTGTGTGTGTAAATGTTTCCATAATGTAATGTAAGTGTGTGTGTGTGTGTGTGTGTGTAAATGTTTCCATAATGTAATGTAAGTGTGTGTGTAAATGTTTCCATAATGTAATGTAAGTGTGTGTGTGTGTAAATGTTTCCATAATGTAATGTAAGTGTGTGTGTGTGTGTGTGTGTGTGTGTGTGAGTGTGTGTGTAAATGTGTCCATAATGTAATGTAAGTGTGTGTGTGTGTGTGTGCCAGTGTGTGTGTGTGTGTATGGGTATGTGTATGTGTGTGTGAAAGTGTGTGTACATGTGTGTGTGTGTGTGAGTGTTTGAGTGAGTGTGAGTGTGTGTGTGTTACGGTGTAGTTGTGTTAATGATACAATATTAACAGTTGTGTTAATGTTACGTTATTAGCAGTTGTGTTACGATATTAACAGTTGTGTTAATGTTACGTTATTAGCAGTTGTGTTAATGTTACGTTATTAGTAGTTGTGTTACGATATTAACAGTTGTGTTAATGATACAATATTAACAGTTGTGTCAATGTTACGTTATTAGTAGTTGTGTTACGATATTAACAGTTGTGTTAATGTTACGTTATTAGCAGTCGTGTTAATATTACGTTATTAACAGTTGTGTTAATGTTACGTTATTAGCAGTTGTGTTACGATATTAACAGTTGTGTTAATGTTACGTTATTAGCAGTCGTGTTAATGTTACGATATTAACAGTTGTGTTAATGTTACGTTATTAGCAGTTGTGTTACGTTATTAGCAGTCGTGTTAATGTTACGTTATTAGCAGTTGTGTTACGTTATTAACAGTTGTGTTAATGTTACGTTATTAGCAGTTGTGTTACGTTATTAGCAGTCGTGTTAATGTTACGTTATTAGCAGTTGTGTTAATGTTACGTTATTAGCAGTCGTGTTAATGTTACGTTATTAGCAGTCGCGTTGATGTTACGTCATTAGCAGTCGTGTTAATGTTACGTTATTAGTAGTTGTGTTAATATTACGTTATTAGCAGTCGTGTTACGATATTAACAGCTGTGTTAATGATACAATATTAACAGTTGTGTTAATGTTACGTTATTAGTAGTTGTGTTACGATATTAACAGTTGTGTTAATGTTACGTTATTAACAGTCGTGTTAATATTACGTTATTAGCAGTCGTGTTAATGTTACATTATTAGCAGTCGTGTTAATGTTACGTTATTAGCAGTCGTGTTAATGTTACGTTATTAGCAGTTGTGTTACGATATTAACAGTTGTGTTAATGTTACGTTATTAGCAGTCGTGTTAATGTTACGTTATTAGCAGTTGTGTTAATGTTACGTCATTAGCAGTCGTGTTAATGTTTCGTTATTAGCAGTTGTGTTAATGTTACGGTGTGCACTTAACGTCCGGGCTGTTTGTCAAATTTCAGAGACGGCAAATTCAGCAGATCGTATTGACTGGCCGTTTCTCGACGCTCTCGAGCCTCGCTACACTGAACTGCCCGCGGTACAGTCGGAGGCGAAGAGGCAGACGCACGAGACTCGCTCGTTCACAAGAGAACAGCTGCATGACGCCGTCGTAATGCCGTGGTACCGGAACACCGATGAACCGCAGGTAACTAGCAGCGTGTCTCCACTGGCAACTGCCGTCTGGTCACACATCAGCCACTATAACGTTGTCACAGTGCTATACAAATTGATTATGATATTATATCGTGTTATACAGGTTGAATTGTGTGTGTGTGTGTGTATGTGTGTGAATGCAAGATAATCTGCTGGCAATAGTATTTTCCAAATCGTTTTTTTCAGTGGATTTTTTTTTCGTCGTTCGTTTTCCTGCGCATATGCTTGATTTAATGTATTTGATTCATTCGTGACTATTGGTGATTTGTTTGTGTCTTGCATATTGCAATGCACTTGTTGTTTGTCAGTTTTTCTACGTGGCCGAGGTGTTGGAACACTTGAATCCTGACTCCGACTTCCCCGACGGACCGTTCACCACGTTTTCCGAGTATTACCACAGCAAGTACGGCGTGCGAATAATCAACAAGCGACAGCCGCTGGTCGATGTGGACCACACTTCTGTTCGTCTCAATTTGCTCACTCCGCGGTGTGTGGTCGTCTCATCTCGTCTCACTGTCTGTCTGCCCGTCCGTGTTCTGTGGTGTTTTCCCATGTTATTTGTGGTGTATCAGCCATATACCTCGTGTGTCATTGTCTCATGTGTTGTCATGTGTGTGTGTGTGTGTGTGTGTGTGTGTGTGTGTGTGTGTGTGTGTGTGTGTGTCAGCTACGTTAACCGCAAGGGCGTGGCGTTGCCCCTGGCCAGCGTGGACACCAAGCGTGCCAAGCGCGAGCAGCTGCAGCAGAAGCAGATTCTCGTGCCCGAGTTGTGTTGCGTGCACCCGCTGTCTGCCTCGTTCTGGCGCAAGTTGGTCACGCTGCCCACCGTGCTATACCGACTCAACTGTCTGCTGTTGGCCTACAGCTTGAGACAGCGTGTGGCCCTCGATATGAAGCTGGGCGTGGCTCAGCCAGGTGAACTTCCTCGACGCTTCTATTTCTCACGCACTGTCACGTGCGAATGCTGTGTTGTTGAGTTTTCTCGGGGCCAAGTGTTCAGTTGGTTATGTGTGCGTGTTGCGATCAAGACATCATTATATCAGCGATGCATCGATGTGTTTGTGTACGCGTGTTTCACCGGGTATCTCATGGTAGTGGTTTCTATGCTCAATGTGTGTGTGTGTGTGTGTGTGTTGTGTAGATTCGTGCTGGACACCAATGAATTTTGGCTGGGTGATGGCTGACGTGCTGGACAAGCGGCGAGTGGCCAACAACAGTGGCGCCTCTAGCGGCAAATCTAGCAAGCGTCTCTCGATGAGCAAGCCGTCGTCAGTCGATGAACCCGTTTTCCATATTGGTGGGTCGGACCTCAGCTGCCGCACGGACTTGTGCCAACAATATTTAATTGTTTTATATTTACTGTGCTGAGGATGTTGGTAATCAAGATTTGTGTAAACATGGTATGACAAAACCTGTGGAAGAGCCGAATATATCCGAATATAAATTGACTGGATCAGTGAAGAAAGTGCAGCATGTGGGATTTCTCTTTCTGTGCTGAATTGGCATCATGCATTGTAGCACCAGCAGTGACTGTTTTAATGGCGGAGTTCGGCTCATAATGTGGAAATCTGAATTATACAGTGATGAATCAAGCTATACCTACAAGTGACGAGCATCATCGAGTTCTCACACCAGAATGGGCCGTCTAGGAGCGGAATGTCTGTATGTGTGTGTGTGTGTGTGTGTTTATATGCATGGTGATAGGCACGTGGGATGGTAGTGTTGAGGGAGCAGGCGACACAGTTTCTGCTGCTGGTGTGCCGAACATTGAGCGCACGCTGGACGACAATTGTCAGAAGCTGCCTCAACTGCTGCCTGATGTGGACGAGGTTGATGAGGAGGAGGAGGAGATGGCGACCGCCGCGCTGCCAGCCGACGTGACAATGCTGGCAGACGTTGATGCTGTCAGATACGGCTCTCCCAGCTTCCTCACTGCCGGCTGGCGCGAGACAGTCGAACTGGCAACACACCACTCCTCCTGTTCCGAGCAAGAAGACAGTCAGTTGTCATCAGAAGCAGAGGAAGAGGACGCGGCGCCGACCACATCACCGCCTGTCAAGTCTCAAGCCTCGCCGACCAGCTCGTCGCGCCGGTCGTGTCAACCTGCCAGTGGTTACCGGCTGGCCGACGACGAGCCTCAGGACGACACCGACGATGAGCAGGCGTTCAACTTCATCGACGGCAGTGTTTCATTGCAGCAGGTTGAACAGAAGATGAATCAGCTGGTGAAAGATCACAGCAGTCGAATCAAGAAAGTCATGCTGGTCGAGTCATTGTCAGATTTGCGCTCCTCGCGTGTCATTTCTCCTGTTGATCCGTCCTTGACGGTATCACCGGCCGGTGCTGCTGAGTGTTCGTCTGACACATCTGGCTCTGCTTCCTCGTCTCCTCACAGCTCAGCCAAAACTTCTCCCGCTGCTGATTCCACGACCAGTCCAGGGCAGTTCACCACCACCACCAAACCCAGCAACAGCGTGCGCGCGCCGGACTATCAGTTCGACTGGAGACCTCCGCTGCACGAGCTGACAGAGCCGGCGCCCGCGCTGCTGCTGCAGGCGCTCACCATGTCGAACGCCAACGACGGCGTCAATCTGGAACGTCTCGAGACCATTGGAGATTCGTTCCTCAAGTTCTCCATCACCACCTACTTGTACGTCACCTACCCCAACGTACACGAGGGCAGACTCAGCTACATGCGCTCGAAGCGGGTGAGCAACGCCAATTTATACCGCCTGGCTAGTGCGCGTCGTCTCGGCGATCTGATGGTGGCCAGTCAGTTCGAGCCCCGCGATAATTGGCTTCCTCCCGGCTTCATCATCCCCGACGGTCTCGAGGAGGAGATCATCTGCAGTGGAGTTCCCGCTTCGCACATCAACAGTCTGCAACTCTCGCAAATACAGCAGGTATGTGTGTGTGTGTGTGTGATCATTGGGTGAGTGTGTGTTGCCTGTTTACTGGTGTACGTTGTGCTGCATGGTGTGTGTGTGTGTGTGTGTGTGTGTGTGTGACGGCAGAGTCGTGGGGCAGAGGGAGTTCGTGATGCGGTGCGCGAGCATTGTCGTCAAGTGAAGAAGTGCGGTATTCAAGCTGAACCCAGCGAATGCGGCGATAACGGCGCCAAAGCTCAACATTCCTCGCCTCAGCCTTCATTTGTGCCGTACAACTTGATCACCCAGCAGAGCATTCCTGACAAGAGCGTGGCAGACTGTGCCGAGGCTCTGATCGGGGCCTACCTCACCTCGTGCGGCCCTCGCGCTGCCCTCGTCTTCATCAGCTGGCTGGGACTAAAGGTGAGGCTGCGCACCGCGAGACGTACTGGCTAGCACTGTCACTGTGTGTGTTCAGTGTGACGTGTTGGCGTGGCTCATGTTGTCAGGTGTTGCCCAGTGTGGACCCGGCAGTCGACGACGAGGGTGAGGATGACAACGAGCTGCTGCGACGTCACCGCCGCGCACGTGCTGCCACTCGTCTTGCTGCGCTGTCGCCCGGCATGTCGCTGGCAGACTGGCAACAACCGCCGTCACCGCTGCTTGAAACTGTGGCGCGACCGAGACAAGCGATGAACGCGCTGCTGGCCGGGCTCGACCAACTGGAGGACATCATCGGCTACACGTTCTCTGACAAGAGCTACCTCGTGCAGGCATTCACGCACTCGTCTTACACGCGCAACTCAGTGACCGACTGCTACCAGAGGCTCGAGTTTCTCGGAGACGCCGTGCTGGGTAACTGCGTGTGTGTGTGTCAATGTGTGTTGGTGGGTATGTGCTGGTGTGTGTTGGTGTGTATGTGCTGGTGTGTGTGTGTGTCATTGTGTGTGTGTTGGTGTCTGTGTCAGTGTGTATGTCTGTGTGTGTCTGTGATGCTGTCTTGCTTGTTGAGCGTTTGATTCGCCCGCGTGCAACAATTGCAGTCGTGTTTTTCGCAGCGCTATTTTTGGCTTGTATAGCTTTATTATAAGCAGCGTTAGTGTAAGCTTATATATAGATATATAGCTTAGTCTTGGAGCGAAACAGTATAAACTTCAAGATGCACTGGTGTTGGTAATTATTCCTTATTTTCCATATGAATATTTTCCTGCAAGTAAATTTTCATTGTCATTGAGACTTGAATATCGAGTTATCGCTAGCGCGTGCACAACACGTGCACTCTCATCCATCACACCGTGTGTGTGTATGTGTGTGTGTGTGTGTGGCAGACTATCTGGTCACGCGGCATTTGTTTGAGGACGGTCGCAATCATGACCCGGGCACATTGACAGACCTGCGCTCGGCGCTCGTCAACAACGCCATTTTCGCCACGCTGGCCGTGCGCTTCCAGCTGCATCGTTTCTTCATGCATTACTCGCCCGGCATGACAGACGTGCTAGACAAGTTCCTGAAGGCGCGCGGCTGTGACAACACCTCCACCCACGTCGACCAGGTGGCCCACGCACTCTGTGTCTGTCTGTCTGTCTGTCTGTCTGTCTGTGTGTGTGTGTATGTCTGTGTGTGTGTCTGTCTGTCTGTCTGTGTGTGTCTGTCTGTCTGTGTGTGTGTCTTTCTGTCTGTCTGTGTGTGTATATATCTGTATGTCTGTCTGTGTGTGTCTGTCTGTCTGTCTGTCTGTCTGTGTGTGTCTGTCTGTCTGTCTGTGTCTGTCTGTCTGTGTGTGTCTGTCTGTCTGTCTGTCTATCTGTCTGTCTGTGTGTATGTCTTTCTGTCTGTCTGTGTGAAGCGGCGTCATACTCAGTTTGATTGCTGTCAGGTTATCAGCAACGAACGCGCTTGGTTAACTCGGCTTATGTGCTATGTTGTGACAAATTGGTTTATAATGTCATGTTGCATCCTGTGTTATTCTGGGTCGTGTGTCATGTTTTATGCTGCGTCACATTGTGTGTGGTTTGTCACATAAGCATTACATTACATTAGCATTACATTACATTACATTTGTCTGCGTCATGCGTGATGTTCTGTACGTGCGGGTGTGAGTAGTTTTTACTGGACGCTGGCAATGAAGATGAGGAGGACGATGATGCAGAAGATGTGGAGATGCCGAAGACACTGGGCGACTTGTTTGAATCCTTGGCTGGCGCCGTGTTCATGGACTCCGGCATGTCGCTCGACCGAGTCTGGGCCGTCTTCTACCCGATGATGAAGCGCGAGATCGGTGAGTCTTGGCCACGGGGACTTCTGTCTGTCTGCTGGTGTAATATCAGTGTAATACTGCGTGTCGTGCACAGTACAACACATGATGTTTGTGTAGTTGTTGTCGGTGTTTTCTTGTTGAAATTGTGTGTGTGTGTCATCGTACTGGCTTGCCGGCTGAGAAAAGACTCGTCGTGAATGTTTTCCCATGCTATATTGCCGGAAATATTTTGCATCAATTGCTTAATACGAAACACGAAATATCGTTTGTTTTCAGAGGAATTCAGCAACAACATCCCCATGTCGCCCATTCGAGAACTTCTGGAGATGGAACCCGAGACAGCCAAGTTCAGGTAGTGTATTTGCTGAGTGATTTTGATTGTGTGCGTATATATATGTGTGTGTGTGTGATTGGCGTTTGAGCTTTATGTGGTTGATTGGTTGTTAGAATTGTGTGTAACTGTCTGAACTGTGTGTGCTTGTCTGTGTGTGCTCCTGTATGTGACGGTGTGAGCCTGAGGGGTGGTGTTCTAGGGATGATCGTGGCGCGAGGTCTTGTATGTGACGGTGTGAGCGTGAGGGGTGGTGTTCCAGGGATGATCGTGGCGCGAGGTCTTGTAGGTGCGCATGAGTTAGTGACGCCTGGCTGTGCAGTTCGAGTTGTTTTGAGTCGTGCAGTGTCACGTGCTGGCGCGTGATTTTGCTGTGCTGCAGGAAGCCGGAGCGGTGCGTGGACGGCAAGGTGCGCGTGACGGTCGATGTGTTCGGCAAGGGCGTGTTCAGCGGTGTGGGACGCAACTGCCGCGTGGCCAAGAGAACGGCAGCCAAGCGGGCGTTGCGAGCACTGCGCCGGGGCTCGAGACGACACGCACAACGCGTGCACAACATATTTTACGACTAACAGTTGCAGTGTATCCGATCACATGATCTCGATCTCGATCGCCGCACAAATTATCACTGTTTATCGGTTTATTTAGAAGACAGGCGTTTGGCCCGGCGCGCTCTATGAAAACATGAGCTATTATTTTAACAAGAGATTTCAGCAGCTTGATTGGCTGGCATTGTTGTGCGTGTTTGCTGAGTTTTCCCGTTGAACTTGGTCGAGGTGCCGCGAAACACAGGGCACGTGATTATTGTGATGGCCAGTGTGTGTGTGTTACATGAATCGCATTTTTAAATCAAGTTAGTTGTATTGTTGTGTTGCTCGTGGTTGACGAGATTTGAGAGTTGTATATTGAACTCGCTTGCTGCACAAATTGTTCACTGCGAGGTGCCCGTTCAGGCGGCGAAACGTGTGATTTCTGTGCCTACGTGATACTTGCTTGATACTCGCCATTACAAAGCTCCATGATAACAGCGCGTGTACTCACAATAACACCACGGATTCACCGACAACTACATACAATATGCGGTAAGAAAATAGTAAAAAATAAACACTCCATGAACTGAGTACACATTCGGCGGACCCACGCGAAAAGAGGTACGGCAAACTCAATTCAGCATACAATAAAAATACTGTACAGTCGAATGTGCGATGTTGACGGAATTACAGAGTTGTATGTTCGAGCGATGTTGAACACATTTTCGAACACAAATCAGCTGTGTGTATTTATGTATGTGTGTGTGTTTGTATGAGGAGGACGACGGCAATAGACTAGTGGTTACAGTAGGACGAGAGGTAGCCCTCGGCACCTGTCATCACCACGTCCACCCAGATCCTCATGCTAGCTGCGCTGGCTGCCATCAACGTGAACAATCGACCAGTGGTCTTCACGCAGAACGTGCAGGCCGGCTTGTGCGCGCGCCGCCGCTTCGTGTGGTCCACATACACCTCCTCGATGGCGCCGAAATGAGCGCCCCCTCGCACGCGCCGCTCGCCACTGTCGCCGTAGTAGAGCAGCGCGCGAGTGTCCCGCGCGCGCTCGAACACGAACCAGCGCCGTCGCCAGCGAGCCAGTCCTCCGCCGCCGCCGCCGCCGCTCAACTTCAACAAGAAGCCGCGACACGACGACGCCGTCACTTGCACGTCGGAGTGCGAGTCCAGCTGATGCGCGGCAGACTCGATGTGCGCGCGCAGGTCCAGCCGCGAGTCTGCTATAGGCAGATAGCGTGTGAGTGGTCTCTGCTGTTGCTGCTGTCGACACAAACTGGCCCTGCTTCTGCGACAAGCAGACTGCACGGCCGGCTGTTCGACGCCTTCAAACACGGACGACACGTCGGACACGGGACGAGCGCGACCTGCGTCATGAACAGCAGTGGTGGCGGTGTGCTGGTCGTCGTTGACCGCCGTACTGCAAGATTCAACAGCCGCACTTGCTGCCGGTTCTGACTGCGACGAGTCGCCGCCTCCAACAGAGTCGAGCGAGTCGCGACGAGTGACCGTCTGAGCGCCTGTCTGCTGTCCTCGTCCGGTACTTGCTACAGTCGCCGGCTGCTGCTTGGTTGCATCTTTGAGTCGTTCTGCAACGTTTTCGTCCTGGTCGACTGCCTGAGACGCCTGCTGATCCACCACAATGTTGAGTTTCTTGTGGCAGTGCCTGAGAGTAGAAGGGCTGTCGCAGCTGGTCTCAATAGCAGAGTCGGTCGTGCCGTCATGCACCGCGCCCGTTGCATCAGTTTGATTGCCAAGCAGTTGCAAGTGGTGGAGACGAGCTTCAATGTATTCGTTGCTGATATATTCGGTGTCTGAGGACAGCTCGTACTCGTCTTGAACGCTCGTTTCTGTGACGAGCACATTGTCGACGGGATATGCTAGTTGGCTGAGCTGGCGCTTCATGTCGCGCAGGCTGTCTCGCTCCAGACACATCTGCCTCAATATCTCCTGTCGTTTCATTTCCAGTTGGCTGGCATCTGAACGAATTCCTTCGACCAAGTTCTTTTGTTGACGCTTGATATCGGCGATTTTTTCTTTCAAATCGGCTATTTGTTTGTCTGTTAGTGATAAAGACGCCACCATTTCTTCCTTGTCGGTTTCCCAAACAGCCTCGGCTTCCATGAACTGAAATTCTGTGTCCTCGTGAAGTTTGCGTTCATGCTCGACGACACCCCTCTGTTCCTTCAGCTTATCCGCAATGAGAGATTTCTTCTCTTGAGAACCGCTGAATGCATTATAGGAGTCTTCCAACTCTTTGAGGCAGGTATCAGCGTCGTGCATTCGAGACTCCAGAATCTCGATTTCCCGAGAGAATATTTGGCGCTGAAGTTGGCAATTTTTGGTGGCCAGTTCAAGCGATGACCTTTGCTTGTCGGCACTCTCGTCTATACTCTCGATTTTCTCGAGACAAACTTCTATCTCTCCGTCTAGCAAAGCATGTTCCACCTCCACTTGGCGAATGGTCTCCGATTCCTGATGCTCCAGTTCAAGTTTCGAGTCGCGCAATTCGGAAATATGCTTATAGCTGAGTATTTTTTCTTTCTTAAGTTGTTCATAGGCCTCTACATTTTCTAGACGATTTCGCTGCTGGCGCGATTCAGTTGTGCATACATTGATGTATTCGGGTCCTCCATCATAAACGTCTATCGTACCAACTGGATCTTCCCCCTTCGAATAAGCATACAATGCATTATTGACAGTCATAGGCGACAGTTGGTCAGGTGAGTGTTGGCACGAGAGAATGTGCTCGTCACGTTGTATTGCTGCCATTGTTTCTCTGTCTATGCCACTGTTCACATAGCACGCACTCGAATCATGTGAATCGCTCGACTGAAAGGCCGAGTTGTTCGTGTGGGCGACGCAGCAAGTCTTCGTCATACGCGCGCATTCGCCGTTAGAAAAAGTAAATGGATTTTGAGTATCATTGAGTATGAGGCAGTGGTCGGGCGATTGTGAAGTGGATGAATTACTCTGAGCTCTGTTGAGAGTTGTGCGAATTCGAGTTCTTGGACTACGCGGGATCGTGCCGCTATCATCCTGAATTCTACCGTGGATAGACGTATCCAACGAGCTGACCTGAAGACTCAACGGTGACGAAGGATCCTTGGCCAGCGATCCATTGGTCTTTATCCTGGTGTGAGAGTTGGGTGATATGGATTGACGATGAACGACGGCTGTTGTAGTCAATGGCCGGAACTCTGCACTAACACTGCCCAAATTCTGCTTCGATTCATCACCGCACTCCGGAGACTCGCACTTGCATGCCACTTTCGTGCTATTACTATGCGCATCAACGTTACAGTTAACATCCCTCAAACCTGCCTTTTCACTCGATGGTCGACATTCAGACGCCGATGGAGAGAAGGGAGCATACGAAATGCCTGATGCGGACATCGGCGGAACGTTCTCATATGACTGAAGTATCCCGGCCGGTTCGTGACTGTTATAATCAGCTCTTTCAACACAACCTCCATCGGAACGATAACTCATTTCAAAGTACTGGGGGTTGTCACAAGCGTACACCTGGGCCCAATCAGGTGCCCCTGCAGCGGGAAGGCTCAATCTGTCCGGACTAGACATAAATCCCTGCGGGCACATGTATTTGAAATGGTATGAGCGGCCAAAGCATATCATGGAGCCTCTTTGAAGGACATGCGGCTCAGTGCACCGTAAGCCATCAATAGTTGTGGCGGCAGCGTGTGACACCAGCACAATTCGTTCGGGAGAACACACAAACTTCGCATGGTTCCTTTCTACTCCAGCTCCTTCAATGGGAATGTCTGGAGGTTTATCTTTATCAGGTGTACCTACTATTATTGTTCCTGAGATAGGAAGCTGTAGAAACGATACAGAACAATTTGATCGAGAGGTTCCGTAGTTGACCAAGTGAGGACCACTCACCTCTGAGCATAGGCTGGGCTCACTCAATGGATCAGAATTTCTCTTGGAATTCGCATGTTTGGATAATCCAGACCACCTCGGTGGAGATGTGTGTATTAGCGGTTTCCAAACCGGTTGCTCAGATGCAAGACTCGAAGTTGATCTCGTGGAACAAGCACTACTCTCAGCCATTATGCATCTGGCACTGATCACTCAATAAAGACAATGAGCAATTTCATTATCAGCACTTCGTTTCAGAACCCAACAAATACATCGGCACGGGCAATACTGATTAATTAGGGAGCTGTTAGTTTTCAAGTTGGTATACAAGTGCGTTTGTTTTGGCACTGTAAATAAGTGTTTGATTTTGAATATTTTAGCAAAAAATTTTACTTGCGTTCGCTTTTCAAGAATATTACATTTGACAAATTTATGGAGCGAATCGTTTTTTCAACTTAATCTCAAATTTCGAACGTAATAGACGCTTGTAATATGTATCTGACGCAACATCTTGTCTTGCCTTGAAGCGCCCTGATGTCGGTTGTTTCGTTGCGTTTTGTTTGATTGGTTGGAATCAGTAGTATTGTGGAATATTTTAAGGTTAGTTCCATTTTGACTGCTTATAAATTCTCGTTTATTGGTCTGTGATGTCATTTTACATTTTAGTAGGCTTAATAATTATTTATTAATTAATTATAATTATTATTAATAATTATTATAATTATTATTAATTATTGTGTTTATCTATTTTTAGTCTAATTATGTTCATTGTACTCTGTTATTGTGTTCTTCAATCACTCTTCAATGTGTTCTTCTCATTGTGTAAATGTGTTCATTGTGTTATTTGAATCGTGTTATATTTATTCATTCATGTGTTCTTTTTATTGTTTCTGTAATAACTGTTTAGCTTTGTCCGCTTGTACATACTGTTTAGCTGCTGCGCGCCCGTGTATGACAGGCGCTATAACAAATACATTGAATTGAATTGAATTGAATTTAGCAAATGTTCTGGGTGCAACTTCTGCATCCGCATAAATAGCTCGGTAAAATCTTTTTGACGGATAAATAAACTCAGTATGTGTGTGATATGGTTACATTCATCTGAGGAACCAGTAAACATCAAAATTCTTACCCTGATGATTGTGCAAAATCAGACATTTAATATGACATAAATAGACGGTGACATAATATGACGGTGTTTGGTACGTGTGCTTGTGCGCACATTCCTGTGCGTGAATGCAAAACCAACAGCGTGAATACACGAGCGCAAGTGTAACGGGTCACAAGCACCAGCCCAGACTGACTATCCGGAAACTCGCATTGTGTCAAGCAAATACACACAACCATTGGTATACGCACATACGTACACAACTACACACAAAAGTACCAGCACACACGCATACACACGCGAACCAACTTCACACTTAACCGGCCCACAATGCACACACATACGTACACTTGTGCGTACGCGCGGTCAAAGGCGCGTGTCACGATCGCTGGTGAGGTGTCGTTACATGGTGAAATATTGTATGTGTTGTGTTTACAGGTCGTGTGAATTACTGGAAATCATGCAATCTTCGCTCCAGTAAGTATCCATCCCCTTACCTTGCTTTGACAACTGCTGCTATTGTAGGCTTTTATCCAGATGCTCAAGAAATATGAATTTGGAGATATATGTATATATGGTGTATATATGGAGAATAGTATTTCATTGTGGTATAATTACAATATTTTGATAGCTATGTCCAATTGTTCAGGTGATATCGTTACTGACCGTCATTTGTTTGCATTACGTTTTATTAGTTTTATGAGTATTCTGCCAGCCATGTTCGCAATGTCTGCAATTTATTTTTCGGCAGCATGTGTTTGTTGTCCAGCTACTAAAATAATAAGCTCACGCATGTAATTATTCACCACAATCAATTTTCGTGTTGCTATTGGGCTGTTGGACGAACACATAAACCAATTCAACTGTGCTCACTCGCTTGACAACTAACTTAAAATATATTCCAGTCAATATGGACAAAGTTTTTTTCTCGGCATTTTCTTGGATGTTTTCGTAATTGATACATATTTGTGGCGCACTGACGCACAGCGCCAGGGAAGATGGACAATTGTTGCTGCACGAGCTGGACACGTTGTCTCTCACGCAGCCAGACGTGTTCCGTCAGCGACTCGACGCTCTGAAACACAAACACCGTCGCAGCGAGCAACAGTTACACCAGCTCGTCGCCACCAAACACACCCAGCTGCAGGCCGTCATTGATATCTACGACGGCGTGTCAGAACGCATCGGCGCCACGAGACAATGTGTCAGCGACGTCAGACAAAACCTGATCGGCTGCTTGCGTCTGCTGCGCTGTCGACGTGATGAGCTGAAGAAGTTGTGGCTGGAAGGAGTGGAGTTGAATCATCAGTTGGTCGTGCTGGATACGGTGCAGCGCTTGAGACAACTTCCCGCCGTGCTGCAGGACACCATGGCTCGCGGCCGACTGTATTCTGCCTCGCTGCAGCTCGCCACCGCTCGGCAGCATATGGAAGAGGCGCAGTTGCAGTGTGTTGGTGCGCTGCACGAGACTCGCGCCCACCTCGATCGTCTGGCCGAGCGCGTGCACGTGCGTCTGCTCGACCAGCTGCATCAGCACGTGTACGAGGCCAGCGTGAGCTCGCTGCAGTCGGCACTGAAACGCCGCGGCTCAGCACGCTCCTCGGCTCGTGACAGAGACAGACAGCAGATTGCCACCGCTCACTGTCTGCCCGACCACGTGCTCACTGAGCAGCAACTGACCGCCATGGAGCGTGAGAGGTCGGATGCTTCCTCGCCGCTCGCTCTGGCCGTCGTACTCGAGGCTCTGGTGCTGCTGCGTCGTCTTGCTGACACTGTTGAGGCGGTGCGTGCTCGCATCGGCGGCCAACTCACTGCACTCGTGTCCCGCGTCACTCAGGTCTTGCTCGACCAGAAACAGCAGAGTGCTGGCGGGTCGGGCACTGATGAGCAACGCAGCGACGATGAGGACACGGCGCTGTTCACCGAGCTAGTCACGTCTCTCACTGAACAACTCACCGCCGTGGCTGATACTCACGAGCGCGCGCTGGTCTCACTGCGTCGCTCGGCCGTGCATCACAAGCTCGACACTCTGCCACTGCACAGCATGGACGAGGTGTGGCAGCGCGTGCAGCAGACCTTGCAGACGGTGGTGGTGGATTATTTGGACGCTGACCGACCGCCGGCACATATTTCCGTCTCACATGCAGCTACGAGCATGGTGGGCGGGACCAGTGAAAGTGCCACGCGCTCGACCGTCTCGCCAGTCGCCAACCTGTCCAGCTATTTCTCCCGCAAGCGAGCGGCACGCGTCTCCTCGCGCCAACTGTTCTCATTCGCCGGCTCGTCGACCAGTCTCAACGTGACAGCCTACGTGCGCGACAAGCGGCGTGCCGAGGGAGCAGACGAGAAAGCGCTGGCCGTTGCTGCCAGACTGCCTGTGGTGTTCAGTGCGGCGAGTATCACTTGCGTGTGTCGTCCTCTGCTGGCGCTGGCCGACCACATTGAGCGGCGACCGGGTCAGGCGGCACCGTGTGTTCTGCGCGTGTTCATCGCCGACTACATTGGCGACGTGTTGCTGGCACGACTGCGCACGCAGGGACAGCAGCTTGTGGAGCGGAGACTGCACGACTGGCAGGATGTGGCAGAGAGTGAGGGCGTCGCCGTGCTGCAATCAACCCTGGTCGTGCAACGTTTCATTGAGTCGCTGCGTCGTCTGATGACCGCTCTGCCGTCTCACTGCAACCACCTTCTGTCCATTGTGTGTGCCGTGCTCGTGCAGTACAAGGAGGCGGCCGCCGCTCAGCTCGCCACGGCCACCAGGTGCTCACGTGCCGATGACGTCACCGATGCTGGCTCGTCCGACACGCTCGTGCTGTCGGCCTCGTGGGCCCGCGACGCAGACATCAGCCGCTTCCTGCGAGAACAGCCCGGTTGGCTGCGTCAGAGAAACGCTGATTGCGACGACTTGGTTGATGCTGGCGACGAGTCGCGGCCTGTTAGCGGCTCTCACACGCGTCGCGAAACTGACGTGCTGACTGCCAACCTGGGCGACACCGAGATTGCCGCCACAGAACTGATAGCGGAGCTGCACACGCTGCGCTGGCTGGCCTATTTCCACGAGAGTCTGTGTCGTTTGTCGTCATATGTGACGTCAATGTGTGCTGGCGGCGCGGAACTGCGTGACGGCGGGGTGCCTGAGTCGTCGGTGCAGACGCTGGTACAGTTGGCGCGTGACGTGCGACAGCTGGCAGATACGGCACTGCTCGTGCTGCACTTGGAGGTTCGTGTCGACTGTTTCCATCACCTGGCGGCGATGTTCTGTGACGCGACTCACTGTTGTCCTGCCGTGGACCGGTGTGAGTTGCACCCCGCCCTCGCTCAACTCACCGACAGATTGACGGCCGCACACGCCTTGTTGCAGCCAGTGTTGGCGCCGGCTCGTCTGCGCTACGTGTTCGGCGACGTGTCTCCGCTGGCGTCCGACGCTGTGGTCGCCGGAGTGGCTCGTATCGATCGTGTTAATGCACACGGTGTCAAGTGGCTGCTGCGCAACACGCTGGCACTGCAGCAGACACTGGCGTCGCTGAATGAGAGGCGTGACACGGGTCTCGAGCGAGCCAAACTCTACCTCCAGTTGCTGCTGTCCCTCGACGCCGACTGCTTGCTGCAGCACGTGTGTGACCGCGGCACAGCAGGCTTTTCAGCGGCAGAATACGGCCAGTTGCTCAAACTGATGCATCGTAGTCAGCCGGCCGCTCACTCTGTGCGTCTGCACGCCAATCTGGAGCGACTGCACGAGATCATTGAGGACAACCATTAGCGGCATTACTGCGCGCCGCTGATAGTCGTAATCTCGTGATGTGTTGCCAACTGCACCTCATCACACGACCATCGTCTCCGCACTCGTATATTCTCTCCATATCAGTGATTTGATCTGCAATCCCAATAAGTGTTGTATTTTGGCTGCGGCAGTATGTGAATTACAAGTGTCTGATGTCTTGTTTAATGAACACTACTCATATCTGTGTTTGGTATTATTTGTCATGGATCTGTGTGCATTGATGCGCCTCTTGTACACATCATTACTGAGCGAGACACCTAATCTAGGCTCGCCATACGATATCTGTCAGTATCAACTGACAGAGCAACAATACTCTGCAAGCACTCAGGTTGCAGAGCACGCATTTCCGGAACACAAGGTCATGACTAGGGCTGTGAAAAGTTAATAAAGTTACTTTTTTCACCTAGAGGTCAATTTTTCATAAGCTACCTTAAACTGCACGAAAAAGTTGTTTACGATAATTATTAAAAAAGTTATTAGGTTACCAAAAGTTACTTTTTAATCGTTAGGTTACTTTTTTGCTTTTAGGGTACTTTTTATCGTCAGGTTACCTTTTGTTATTTTTCTTGTTATTAGGTCACTTTATCACCGAATTTGGTAACCTTTTGCAGATAAGAGGCACGAAAGCGGTATAAATGACAATAAAATAGGAAAAAAGAGGGAATATCATGTCTGACGATCGAGGAATGTCAAAATTTCTGCTGTTAGGATTTAGCAATTGATCTTCACCTTAATATCTGTGCTACTCGATATTTATACGTTTTTGGGTAGCGTCATTCCGTTTTAGGAAATGTCCACGAACCGGAGGGTGTCGTGAGATGTTTGGAGCGTGGGAAGTGTGAGCTCTCCATACCAGATACTGCACTGTAGCCAGAGCCGTAGCAACCGCCCCCCGTACCCTCCGGCCGGGGGGCCCCCGAGTGTTGAGGGGCCCCCTTGCGAGTGTGTGTGTGCGTCTGTGTATCGGTCTCTCACTTATTTAATTTGTGTATCCTTTACCTTTTTGCTAAGATGTTTTACCTATGCTTGTATTATGAGTTTATGTCTAATGAATAAATTCATTATTTGGTGCTTTATTCATAATGGGGGCCCCAAGTGTTGCCTTCGGGGGGGCCCATAAGTCCTCGCAACGGCTCTGACTGTAGCACTTGACAGTACGCATTTACTTGGACATGAAGTAGCACGTGAGCTGCAGGGCGTGAGATAGTGCCATTTTCCCATGCTTGAGCTCAAGCGATGAAACTACCCCCTTATAAGACCGTGATGACAGGGTGCTTACATGAGGACGGGGATATTCAAACATCCAGTGTTTGCGCTCACACACATATACGAGCTGTATCACGTGCTTACTTGATAGGGTCGCCTCAAAAAGTCTCATTGAAACAATATAATGAACATTATTGCGACCATTACTGAAAATAATTACATTAGCAAGTCGTGTATTTCACCTTTGTTTTAGCTTTCCACTTTTAAATTACATTTTGATGGTTATGCCTTTTTTGTTAGCCAAGTCACTTGGTGGTTTGTTGTTAAAATGGCACCAAATCGGAGAGAGGATGGAAAAGGACTGGTGTGTTTTCTTCTGTTACAACTGCAAAAATAAATTGACCTTTTCTGAGGGATCATTTCTCGAAAATAGTGTTACTTTTTCTTATTTTCAGGTTACTTTTTTGACAGCCCTAGTCATGACGTAACATACATAGGGCCGCACGCGACTGTCGCATCAGCACTCCCGCTACACATACAATTCACTCACACATTACTAAAGACCGAATTTGCCTATATTTGCCTATTTCAAGGGGTTTTCCAAATAAATGCCTATTATGCTCATTCATCCAAAGTTTCACATTCATATTGCTCCTACTGCTTCTAGGGTGTGTCTCGGCGGGTTTATATGCTAAATCGTATTCTGAGAACCGAATGAAGAGATTACAATGTTTCTGCTGCTTCTAGGGTGTGTCTACGGCGGGTTTATATTCTTGACCGCATTCTGAGAACCAAATGAAGAGATCACGTTGCTTCTGCTGACTCAAGATTCAGCGAATTAGGGAGTTTATGACGAGCGTGCTATACAAGTGAAACTCAGAAGCGCACTCAAGGGAAATGAAGGTTTTGTGCAACTTCATTCAAAATCACTGAAGGCGAAAACGTTTTATTTGTGCTTGATTCAGATACAAACACTCTTCCACACTTTTAATATGTTCCAATCACGTCTGTAAACATTAAATTAAATGTTAACTTCAGGTTCCGTTCACTGGCGGATCTAGAGGGGGCTCGGGTGCTGAGGCCCCCCAAAATGTTTCAATCAATTCCACATAACTAAGAGGTTCACTAGTAGTGGTCAAGGAAAAGCATCTTTTTGTAGTTATTATTATTATTATTATTATTATTGAACAAAACGATATAGTTTGTTTATTTAAGCATTATCGCAAATCATTTTCGCGCATAATGCGTTTGTAAATGTGTGTATATATCATTGATAAATTTTTAAGTCCCCCAAAAAACATTCAGCCCCCCCCCCTCCCAAAATTGCACTCTGGATCCACTATACTGTTTCTGTTGCCCGATCGTGGGCACGATTTTACTCTCAAAAACGTCGAAACAATGGTTATTATTAGTAAAAATATTGGCTTTTGTGTGTTATAAAAATATTTGTTAAATTGTCATATTTATCTCCCTCTTAATAAATGCATGTATTTGCCTATTTTGTTGTTATATCGGGCCTATTTGCCTGCTTATTTTGCCATAAATTATGCCTATTTTAATTGCCTAAACATACGATCTTTAGACATTACAATAGGAGTTGCGCGACTCTCAATATTCTATTTGACCACTATTTTAACTAATAATAACACAATATATTTGGAGCTTATCTTGAAACATGTGATAATCTACATCATTTTACTTATGGCTTTAAATATATAAATGTTATGGAAGTGTCGACAATCACTACTTACTCCAATTGTATCGTGCTCTTCTTCCTCTTCTACAGAATAGTCCGACATTTCAATAACAATTGAATATCTTGTTTTTGTGAAATCAAAATAAACAAATAAACAAAAAGCGAATTATAACTGCATGCACTGATATGTATTCATCAATCTAACTTTTTTAAGCTGGTAAAAAACTGGTATAAATATTGTATTTTTCGCGACTATAACGCCCACCGCTAGATAGATAGGGCGCTAGATACTAGAGGTGTGCAACATAAGAATACTCACAACTTCTGGTGTTGCTCGTTTTTTAACTAAATAGCATAAATTAATAGCATACAGGTTTTTGTTCGTCCTGGTTCATAACTCCAAACTTCTAGGTGCATTAATCGTTCATAAAACAACAATATGTCTGTCAAAGCCAACGAAGCAGTTGTAACGCTTAGACTCCACAAGTATACAAACACCGGCCACGGCGTGGAACAGAATGAGAATGTATTGCATTTCCTGCGGGCTTATATAGGGTCGTTCAGGTCATGGCGTGTCATCAGTTGATTGGTCCACGTCAGCAGTAACACGGTCACACATACATGACAAATCCGTCAATACACAAAGCGCGTAACATTACATTAATTTACAAACATTAATTAAGGCGGTGATTCATAAAAACATAATGTTCAAACTTAATAAAATTAAATGATCACAAATCAATTCATACAAAGAAAGAACAAACAACCGCAGCTCACACACTCTCGATGAGGGATGCCAATTGAGACCAATCTGGGTCAAACATTGTTGCCACTCACTATACAGTAAAAACAAGATGTTTCGAATATACGACAATTTCAAAAATATAATCAGTAGTTTTTGCGATAACCTTTTTTAACTTGCGATAACGATAAAACGAGAATTTTTCCCAACCTTACGATAAACGATACAAATTCAAAACTCAACCTGCGGTAAGCGATAAACGATAAAACGATAGCGATAAAAATGTTAACTTGCGATAACAAAAGCGATAAATGATAAGTATTTATATTTTGTTGAAATATTTGAGAAAAAAAAGCGTGCAAACTATTTTCTTCAGTGAAAATTAACTGAACTAGGGAAAAACTGTAACTGGAACCATCCTATGGTCTACAAGTTTTATTCCACATTAGTCTCTCTGACTCAGGCTCTCCCTTATCAAGACAGCGTCCTGGAGCTGCATGTTTCCCTTGGTGAAGACCAGCTTATCAAACCTGTCGCTGGTCATGTATGCACGCTTGTACCTGAGGACATAATCAGCAGTGCTGAACATCCGTTTAACGACAGCAGAGTTGGGCAAGGCCGTATTGTACTTGATGAACAGCGAGATCACTTCTCCCTGCACATGCTGAGGAATTGCCCAGGCTTCACATCTGCCACCTTGCTCCTGCCCCAGGTGTCCACCTCCTGCTTTAGGTTTCACTTGCAAGCCAGTGTTGATCCCTGTAGTTTCTTCCCTATATATACTGTCAGCTTGAACTGGTCTGAAAACGTCAGGCGGGCTGTTGTGACTATTGCCGCCGTGCACATTGTTTAATTTTTACAAAAATCTTTTGAACTTATTGTTTATCGTTCCTCATTTATTGGGACTAGCGGTAAGTGAATGAGCGATCGCTCACTGATCTTCCTTGATGCATGTATTCATGTTAATCAATAGTGTTCAATGTTGTGTGCCTGTGCTGGCTTGAGAGACCGTGTTTTAGTTATATTCAACACTGGCAGTTTAAATACTGCGAAATTTCAAATTTGCTCCATAATGCAACTGCCTATTTTTCTACGTTACTTCAACGTGTTACGAAGTGCGTTCACGTGAACGTTTCTTGAATATCGTCAATCAGACGCCCTTGTACCAGGAAGACGGCTGGATCAGGAGAAATACTGACGCGGCATTACTCCATTGACGTAGCTACTCGCTACTTCTCGGGACAAGCATCAACTAATGACACGCTAATACACACGGTCTCAGTTGCTTGTCCGCGGTTGTGCCTGTTGGTTGTCGACAGTGTGATCGTGGTTGTTTCTGCTTCATTTGTGGAGCAAGTTGTCTTCACATTTCGGCAATCACAAGCTGTTTATCGAGGTAAGTTTTGTTGTATTGAGTGTGCGAATTTTCGTACTGACTGTGCTTTACCCTGTCTTATTAGGATTAACTTATTGTCATAATTGCATGAGTATATGTTATGTATACAAGTGTGAGTGAATACGTATAAGTGAATACGTGTGTGTGTGTGTGCCAGATGGGAGGTGTGCGAGAGAAGGTTCGGTCATTTCTGGGCAGCAACTTGCTCACCTTGTTGACCATGATCGGAGTAGTGGTTGGTGTGACCGTGGGACTGGGACTGAGGGCCAGCAGGGACCGACCGTGGTCCCAGCGAGACGCCGGCTATGTCAGCTTTGTTGGCCAGTTGTTTCTGCGCATGTTGAAGGCTCTGATAATCCCGCTGATCGTGTCCAGCTTGATCTCGGCCGTCGGCAACCTCGACTTGTCGTTGTCTCGCAGGATCGGCGCTCGAGCGATCGCCTACTACATATCGACCACTATGCTGGCCGTAGTGCTGGGCATAATTATTGTGTCGAGTATACAACCAGGACGCGGCAACGATCACGGAATAGAGCGGGGAGAAGTGTTTTCCGGCAAAGTCTCCACGGCTGACACTCTCATGGACTTAGTGAGGTCGGTGATGAACCAAACAGGCATCTCTACTTCTTGCATTTGTACCGGGAATTTTATTATTGTGACTGCTTATCTTGATTTTCTGAGATTATCAAATCCGGATGATCCTCAAGCATTGGAGCAGCTCTTTCTAACGATTGCTTCATAATATCAGATATCCAAAAAACCAGAAGTAAACACCGATATAATTTTGCTTGGCAAGTGCAAATTAGATCAGGATCAACGGTTGAAAATATCTCAAAATGTATTCGTGAATATTCAATTTTGAATTTGACATGCATTGGTGTAGAAAGAAAATTCGATGAAAATCCTATGGCTTTTTAAGAGCGACGCACATGTTTTTACGCCTTAACCTGTGGGGAATTTCCCACTGGTGGGGAATGGAAGAGTTGCCAAGTGGGAAGCTAAAGGTCGGACAGAAAGACAAATGTGTGTTTTATCAATTTATATTCGTTTATTTTTGTTTCTAATGACATCTTGACATTTACTTTAATATGACAACTGAATTTATTGAATTTATCAGCGCTGTGTTGTGGAAAATGAAGAGATGGCTCATTAAGAAGTGGGGAATCAGAGAAAAAAGATTAAGAATCACTAGTTACACCCTAAACGTGTCCCGCAGAGGAAAATCATGCAACGTTACTTTATTTTCAACACTTTGTTGCACCAGTGCTATGCACGTTCTATTTAATTTTATTTGCATTTTTTTATTTTAAAACAGTATAAATGAATAGACGAACACTTTGCTTATCGTATCTGTTCTTTTTGATAATTTACAGGAATATTTTTCCGCCAAACCTGGTACAAGCAGCCATATCCAAGGTGATTTAATATATTTTCATTTTCAATAATTTGTGGCGTTTGGGTTGCCACGGAACAGCAAAAGTTGATAACGTGAGAGCTTTGGACCGACTGTATTTACAAGTACAGACATAACAGGACAGGACAACCGGACACACGTAGAAAGAAGCTGACGCACACAGAAGGTCCTACAACACATACACAATGACACGGACAAACATGACACACAGACATACAAACAAACAGGCTGGTTGGTGCACACAGCTGGTAGGGTTGCGAGGTGGCGCGAGACGGAAGTTGTGCCGCACCACAAATTCAATTAGATCTCATATTTATTTCGTTTTAGATCTCAGATGATGTATATTTTGTATAGTTTTTGCTCGTCCGATATGCATCAATGAACAAAACTTGTAAAAAGACTTGTCTTCGTCACTTGGTAGAAAACTGTGCATATGTGATATGGGAATTTATGTGATAAATAGTGAACGCGTGTCAGCTTCAGTTTGACAGTGATGGACATCACATCTCAAAAGTGCTAATAATGTGGACATTAAATATTGACACAGAACCTTTTTCTGAGCTTAGGATTGTGACCAAATATCTGCGATTTGCACTGTTTATTTATTTATTAATAATTGGTCTATTTTATGACTTTGTTTTCGGTTTTTCTTGCATAAGATAGGTAGTGACTATTTGTACATAGTCTAGTCTACAAATGTATGTTGAAACACGGACCACTTGAATAATTCGAGATGGAAAATGTATCTACTGAATGTGCCAATATTCACGTATTATTTTGGAAGTGTATTTTTGTCGTTGTCACAGTACCGAACGAAGCTGCAATATCCAGACGATGACACAGTGCAAGAATATAGAAAAACAGTTGGAAATAACTCAGCAGGTCAGTAATTTGATTGATGTTCATATGCTCCATCTTAGATGCCACTTATATTCCATTGAAACCATACTATTTTGTGTATGCGGAGATCTGAAACAGTTGCGACTGTATGCAGCACTATTTCATCTAGTAAATCAAGGGATTTGTAAATCAAAGGAATAAGTTAAGGGATCTAGCAAATTAAGGGATCGTTGTGGCCAACGAATCATTGTGTTCAACGATCGGCTATCGCAATACGATGCGATGAATATCGACGTTGGTCAAAATGGTACATGTGAGTGCATCTGACAGTGGCGTATCTAGTGACTGAGAGTTAAGCGAGTGACCATCTTGGCCAATCTTTCCTCAGCTGTATGTAGTTCAGTGGTATGTTAACACCAACCACGTTAACAACGGAAATATAGCAACGTTCCTGATAGATTATCAAGTCCGGACACGAAGAGCGTCGCACGGTGTTATACCCCCCAGTTAACTACCATATGGGTTATGGTCTTGGCTTAAGTGGTGTGACAGCGTGGCGACGGGATTGAGAGAATCTACAATAACTCGCTATGCGGATCAAATCACTCCAAGCTAGGTACACGCGGCATTGGTTTTTTGGGAAGGTAGGATCATACATACATTTACATTGAATTTACATTTTCGGAAATTATTAAACACAAATGGTGTCTGTCATTGTGTATTGTCACACTGAGAGCAATTGAAGGAATTCGATATGAAGTCCCAGAAATACGTGTCTGACAGCAAGAGTTTTGCATTGTTTTGCGTTGCATGTGAGAAAACCCTGTCCGCTGGTCACAAGTCGCAGCTCGATCCACATACCAAATTGGCTGCTCACTCGAAAAACATAGGACGCAAATGTACATGCAGAATCCAATAAGAGGACAATTGCGCCTCGAAGCAAATTTCCAAAACGGCACCACTACGGTGACGGCGTGAAGTCTCCCTCCCGAAATGTACCGAGCCTCTCTGAGTATCCTCAAAATATCCTCACCATTAACCTTTCGATTGTATTTCCTAGTGTTTCGCCAAGTCCCCGCATCTTTTCCAAATCATCCGCATCATTCTTTTTCTCTTCACTGCACCTCCACCTTATCGGGAGAACCCATTTAAGGTTAAACTTTCGCCACGCAATACGAAAAAATGCCTCTCTAAGGGTGGTTCACCAATGAAATTTCGCTAGATACATGCTTAAAATGTAATTAATCTACTAAAGAGACCAAAATTCACTTGTTATATTAAATTTGAATAACGTACTTTGGTGATGTCGATAATTTTTGCGTTTTTCATCACATAATAAAATCATAAAAAGCCAAAAATTATCACATACAATTCCCAACTATAGTAATCAATCTATCTTGCTCACTTAAGAGTGGTCTCGTTGTTCCCTGTATAGAACAGTTTTTATTTGCACGATCTTGTGTGGCAGAGGTTCCTCTCGATCTGTACAATATGTCTGGCGAGAACGTGGGTGGTACCAATATAATGGGCCTGGTCGTCTTCTCGATCGTGTTTGGTGTAGTTCTCAGCAAGATGGGTAGCGAGGCATCGACATTGTTGCTGTTCTTCAACCAGTTGTCCAACGCCACGATGCAACTGACCAGCTATGTTATCTGGTGATTTGCTGTACTGTGCACAGTCAATTTTTATTAATATTTCTCATTAATATTCAATGAATAACACAAATATTGATTCACAATGTTAATTTGACCCATGGCTCCTGTTTTGTGGTGATCTCTAATAACTAAAGACCGGATGTTTAGCTATTTGAAATGGCAAAATAGGCAGGATAGACAAAAAATAAGCAAATATATGCATTTATTAAGAAGGAGATAATGATGAAGATTAATTCATATTTTGATAACATACAAGCCAACGTTTTTACGCCTAATTCATTATTTCAATGTTTTTGGAAATAAAATTGTTTCCACGATCGGACAACGGAACCTGAAGTTTAAATTTAATTTGATATTTACGGATGTGATTGGAACATACTTGAAGTATGGAAGAATATCTGTATCTGAATCAAGTACAAATCCAGCGGTTTCGCCTTCAGTCACCTTATAATTATTGAAATTACACAAAATCTTCATTATCCTTGAGTGCGCTTCTGAGCTTTACCTGTACAGCACGCCCATTTTCACCAGGAATTTGTTTTAGGTTAACGATAGCGGAGTTTAACTGTGTCAATGCAGTCTACAATGACTTCTGTTCTTCTGATGATCAAATCACGTGAGACAAAATGATTTATTTAATAAACACAAGACTCTGTTGCATTGACTTGATCGGATAAACTGGTAATTTTGACAAATTATGAACGTTCTTCTAGCTCGTTCCTCCATTCACGCTAGCTCCGCTCATTCAATATACAAAGTTCACACAGAAAACCCAACAACATGACTGACAGATCAGTCCTTTGTTTATAGCAGGGGCTCTTAATGAGGGGCGCTCGCACTCTCTAGGGCAGGGGTCCTCAAGCGGGTGTGCGAGAATTCATGTGTATTTTTAAAAGAAATTATATATCCAACCTATGAATTATATTTTTCCTGAAGAATGTAGTTTTGCTTAATCCTCTTAAAGGAGTTATATGAATGAATATTCAATAGAAAAGCTTTGTCATTTGTCCTTACGTCATTTGTACCTTTATATTTTCGTATACCTATCGAGAATCCAAGGGGTGCGAAAACTGTCTAGGTTTCTAGGTAAATATGTTTTATATTTTGTGTCTAGGTAAATACTTCTTGTTTAATCTTAGCAAGTACTGGTACGTTTATTTGATTTGGACGAACGAAGATAGGTCTTTTTCATATAGCTATCAAGAATCTGGCTGTTGACTTGAAAATGATGCAAACACTGAAAAAGCTAGATAACCACTGGTTTATAGCTAAACTAACGCCTCTGCATGACAAATTAGGCGCCTCTTGTTTGTGCTGAATGTGTATGCACACAACACACAAACATACACCTAAAAGATGGAGTTTAGCAACAGTGCAGTTATAACGTATCGGCTCGCTGTCACCCGTCAGCCAACTCGAAGGACTATATTCGTTTTATATATGTACCGGCAGGTGGCGCACGGGCTATGCCAACGCCACCTAGATACACCTAGATACATCTAGGTGTATCTAGGTGGCTGGCTATGCGGGGCATGATGTGGAACAATGTTTAGTTAGTGTTCAAGCGTTGACATTTTTGGTATTTTAAACAATTATCGTTTTGTTAAATGTTTTCTATATACATCATATTTGTACATTTTAAATATTATTGTGATACTCCAATCGTTAATGGAATGCGAAAAGCCCCGGATGTTTTGTGAGCTTGTTTGTGCAGTTAAAAGGTTAAAGGTTAAATGCCTAAGTGGCAGCTGCTACACGGGAAGAAGTCGAAGCTTATGAACACACACAGGTGTGCCCCGTGCAGGTGTGCCCCGTGCAGGTGTGCCCCGTGCAGGTGTGCCCCGTGCAGGTGTGCCCCGTGCAGGTGTGCCCCGTGCCACCGCAGAACCGACCCTCTCCACGCTATGGCGCCACAAGGACGTAAGACGTATTAGAGAGGGCCAACTCCCCAGAATGCATGACACAACACATGACTGATATCTGGTACCATCATTTACTGCTGGGTGGACAGGGGCTGTTGGATTGTAGAATTCGCCCAATGAAATTCTGCTCCGCCGGGATTCGAACCACGGGTGTGCTTGTGAGGCGGGTGTGCTACCACTACACCACGGAATCCCATTTACAGGGCAATTTTCCCCAGTGCATATCGAGCTGTGAGTGTGTGCGTGAATACGGTTGTACGTTGTAAGTTGTGTGGCGTTTGTGTGGTTGTTGAGAGTAATTACGCATTTACAATATTGATGCAGCAATAGAGGCGTGCTTTGTTCACCATAAGAGGCAAACTCAGGCCACATTTGGTAGCGTGTCGGAGAACACGAACTTATAGTGGTTAAAATACCGCTAATTCTACAACAAACTAGCTATCATCGCTAATTTTTGACTCAGCAGAAGCAACGTCATCTCTTCATTCGGTTCTCAGAATGTGGTCAAGCACACAAACCCGCCGAGTCACACCCTAGTAGGGCTGGGCAGGAACCGTGAAAATTGATACTCACGGTTCCGGATCCGTAGGGCAGTGGAACCGGTTCCGGAACCGGTTCCGGAACCGGTTCCGCTAGGATGAAAAAATATATTTTCTGTGCGCATGTTTAGAGATCACCCAAAGGGAGAAGACACAAAAGAGAGTTGGCATAGATGAACGTGTGACTGGGAAAATAACAAATGTTTATATAAATTCAAAATTTTATTCAAAGTCAAAGTTCTATCAGTTTCATTATAGTGGGTATTCTCACAAAATTAAATTCAACATTTCATAAATTTCATTTTTGTGGGGGATCCTCATTTTGTTTTTTTGGGTGAGTGAGGCATATAACTCTTGACTACGGCCCTGTAATTTGAAGAAAACCTTTAATATTCAATGAAGACATGTACAAGGCATTAACATCTCTATATTTAACAACAGAAAAATGCATACAATGCTGACACAATAATGTGGCTAATGCTGCAAAAATGTGCTAAATAGTCAATGTACCTTCCAATATAAACAATGTTTGCGTATCACCTGTTACATAATATCTCAAACAAACAATAATTTGATTTCGGCTATTGCCCGAAAACGTTCGCTTATTCCGTAACGCACACGTTCACACACACATACACAAAACGCGTATATATTACACATTTTTATTCAAAAAGAGAATCATATTTATGTTTTCTTCTTTGAGACTGTTCCGTCTGTGTGATATCCATTCACCGGCTTTTGAAAATAAACGTTCAGATGGAACGGAAGATGCCGGTGTGCACAAATATTTTGTCCCACTTCATGTAGTCGAGGCAGTAACAACGCTCGGTCCCTCCACCATGATAATGGATTCACTTATCGGGAGACGTGAAATGGAAAATATGAAAAATATGAATTTGAATAGTTCTATATCGACGCATATTGGCAATTTCACAACAATTCCATATTAGCGATATAATGGGCGTTCTCGGGTAAAAAAAAGTTACATTTGGGAAGAAGTATGTTAGTTATTCGTATGACTAAATGCTTAAATGATAAAGTATACGCCGAGTTCAATAAAAGAGTGATTTTCCCCTTAACGACCTCATTGAGTGATAATTATTAGATTCAATGATGAATATTGTGAACATTTTCGTAATAATCGCAAGGTTACTAAGGCCCTCTGCTACGCTACTAATGTTGGAGCACTACAAGAATAAATTGAAACTAAAAAATAAGAGGAAAATTGATAAAAATGCCATTTTAATAAGTAGAAACAATTTCTAATATTAAACATTTATGCATGATAATGTATAGAAATAAAGCAAAATCAAATTTTACTCACCATTCAAGTGTACACGGTGGACCTCAGTAGATTCAACTAAAGAGCTCAAACACTAGTTGAGATGTTGGCGCTGGCAGTTTGACTAACAAATTATTTGTCCTTAGCCGCGTACGACCGAGGCAGCCTGCTGATTTCAGTCTTAACAGATTCTGAGTGAAAACACGGTTTCCACACAAATATGACCAGATTCATCAATGTCCACACAATCTGACTTCTATCCAGGATTTTCACGCACATTTCGTTCGATACAAACAAACTTAGCAGGCATCTTTCTCGCCTGGTTCACACCTGTATGGGTTTACACATTTTTTGTGGGCGACACGTCAAATGTGATCGATGTGCCGTGATCACAGCTTTGGTCATGTATGCTTGTGTGCATTAGAATGTGTGGATTTTTTACTTTTCCAAAAGTTTAACTAGTACCAAGTTGCGGTAGATACATTTTTTCATGCTGATTCCGAAAATGTATATTTTATTGGATTCAATGAGAAAACCTTTTCCGGAAGTCAAGTTGAAACATCCATTTTATCGTGAAATTGCGATCGTGTAGCGTTTAATTGGCTGCCTTTGATTTTAAAATTATTGTTGTTTGTTTGTTTGATTGTTGAATTGTAATTGAAGTCACCATGGAAAGGATGCAGTTTTCACGCAGATTTAGAAAAATGTTGTATCAACATTCATGCGATACTTTTTCGCTCAAATTAGCTGAAAATGCGGTTTTTTAATCAAATTCCGGTAATCATACGCCAAAAAATAATATATTAATAATATATTTAATAAAATAAGCGTAATAAATAATATGTATTAAATTTAGTATTATACCTCGTGTAATATGACTCTGCGCGCACAGACTTACTTGCAAATAATGTACATGTATTTCAGAAAAAAGAAGACAATATAATACGCATTTTTTAAATACACGTGAAAAACTGCATTCACCGCAATTTCATATTAGCGTTAATTCTGAAACGCACCGTAGTGTTCATGTAGTGTGTGCGCAATGCGCATACATTTTCCTGTCAGTCCTGATACTAAGATCCGTGTGGACCCGGGTCCGAGAATCGGAACCGTGTGGACTCGGATCCGAGAATCGGAACCGTGTGGACTCGGATCCGAGAATCGGAACCGTGTGGACTCGGATCCGTGTGGACCCGGGTCCAAGAATCGGAACCGTGTGGACTCGGATCCGTGTGGACCCAGGTCCGAGAATCGGAACCGTGTGGACTCGGATCCGTGTGGACCCGGGTCCAAGAATCGGAACCGTGTGGACTCGGATCCGTGTGGACCCGGGTCCGAGAATCGGAACCGTGTGGACTCGGATCCGTGTGGACCCGGGTCCGAGAATCGGAACCGTGTGGACTCGGATCCGTGTGGACTCGGATCCGAGAATCGGAACCGTGTGGACTCGGATCCGTGTGGCCCCGGTTCCAGAACCGGCTCCGAGTCTCGGACCCGGTTCCAATACCCACGTAGCAGAACCGTCAGAACCGGTTCCGGAACCGGTTCCTGCCCAGCCCTACACCCTAGAATCTTGCCGATGGTAAACGTCAATGCAGAATAGCCAATATACGAGTCCTACATCGGTCAAGTGAACTTGGATTTAAGCCTAGCAGTGTCACTGATTACATTTCTGTTAGAGGCCGGTTGACTTGTAAAAGCAAACATAATGAACAAAAACAAGATGTATTAAAAGACGGGCGCGCGTGGGGCTGCAATGCCTCCACAAGACACCGCACACCGACACACACTCCACGACGCTCACACAACGATTCCTAAAACTCCCACGGGACACACCATACCATCTCACACCGACTCACTCTGCGCACTGCCTCTCTTGTTCCGCTCGACCCCACGGGAGGCACACTATCCAAAACAGCCCTCTCTCTCGCACCCCAACTCCCCTACCATACGCCACCGTGGCCAACTCGCACACAAACATACAAACACCGCATAACGGGACCGCCGCTAACGGGACGCATTGAGGGAAGATCAAGCCACATACATACTATACACAACAGTTACTATACACAAACATTTGCTGCCTTAACACTCACAATTTCGCTTGTACAATTATTTGATCGAAATAATAATTCATTTTATTAACTATTTTTGGACGAAATGGGCAAAACTTTGGATGAATGAGCAAAATGGGTAGCTAAAATAGCTATACATAACATGAACCAAATTCCTAGTGAAAATGGACGTGCTATACAGGTAAAGTTCAGAAGCGCACTCAAGGGAAATGAAGATTTTGTGCAATTTCAATAATTACAAGGTGACTGAAGGCGAAAACTTCGGATCTGAGCTTACTATTTGATCACATATATCAGATCAGATAAGATATCCCTTCACATTTTTAATATGTTCCAATCACGTCCGTAGCCGTTGAATGAATTCTTCACTTTTGAAGTTGTTGCCTGATCGTGGGCACAATTTCACTTTGAAAAACGTTGAAATAATGGTTATTATGTTTAAAAACATTGGGTAGAAACATGTTTAAAAACATTGGGCACCTTATGCTGTAACTACTGTCCTATATTTTGTACTGCGTTATTTTGATTTTTCATTACTCGTTTTGTTCATTGATAATATTTGCCTTTTTAAAGGCGGATATTTTCTTCTTGCGAGCTCATTCATTTACTTTTAAGACTGTTTAAGTCAATTAATCTTTCTTTTATTTCAGGTTATATATTTGAATTTTTATATTTTGTTTCTGAATGTGATTGAGAATCAGGGTTCGCAGCCATAGTTGCTTTGCAATCTTCCTGCTGAATTCTCTCATCACATTCTTTTTTGTCACTTTTCAGTTCAGTTTGTATATTATTTAATTTAACTTTGTCTATAAATATAAGTGTTGTTCATGGATATATGTATTATTTTCTGTCTCATGTCTGTTTTGTTGATGTGGCGGGCCGAAAATTGTAGCCCCGCCCCGACGGCTAACGGCCGGTTTTCCCGTTTTCCGTCAGCGCCCAGCTCTTTCCTCGCACTGAGGTGCCAACTAATTCTGTGTTGCTCTCATACTCTGTCTTTGTGGTCCCCCATTGGACATTTTGCCTTGCGATATGTGTTTAACAATGAGCTCTCAATATATTGTTCTCACATGTGTTTTCTAGTGTTTTTCTTGTGTGTGTATTTGTGTGTATGTTTGCTTTGTATTGTGTGTGTTGTATGCTTGTTTTTTGTTGTGAAATTTCGTATGCATGTGTTATGTGTTGTGTTTTTGTGTTCGCATGCGTCGTGCATTATGTGTTTATTTGTATGTCTGCTTTGCGTTGTGTGTGTGCCTTCTCACACCGTGGATTTGTCGTTTCTGCTGATGATGTGTGGCGATGTTGAAATGAATCCCGGTCCTGCTCGACCACAAAAACGATTTTCAAATATACTTTTCGCCAACATCAGGGGCTTGTATAAGAACATCAGAGATTTGACAGCAGCCAGTCGCTCCAAGGACATCGTTATCTGTGCCGAAACGCGTGTGTCCGATTATCGGGACCAATCTGAGCTCTTGATGCCAGGTTTCAGTAAGCCATTGCTAATCAAACGTGACTCAAAAAACAGGCGGCGTGGCATGGCAGTGTACGTACGCAAAGGCTTTTCAGCAACGAGAATTACAGCGCACGACCGCACTTGTCATGAATTTATGCTGCTGCGTGTCAACACCGCCTTGATGAATTTTTACATCTTTGGAGCCTACCGTAATCCAGACAGTAACGACTCTATCTACGAATGTCTCTTGTCAGCCATGTCAACAATTCAGGAGAAGGACACCAAGTCAGCATTTGTATTTGTGGGAGACATGAACGCCCATCACCGTGAGTGGCTCTTGTCGACATCTACAGACGCTCATGGTAGAGCAGCATATGATTTCTGCAACATTTCTGGCTGCTCCCAAATGGTGTCCGGTCCCACAAATCAAGCGGGAAACTGTTTGGACTTGGTTATGACAGACGTCTCAGATATCGTGAGTGTAAACGTGGAAGCTCCAATAGGAAGTTCAGATCACTCGTCGCTGTCCGTGAAGTTGACATTGAGACAGAAGGTTTCTCCTTACACGATTTCAAGGCTCGTGCACATGAAGAACAATGTTGACTGGGTGAAGGTGAATGATGAATTGAAAGCAATTAAAGTTTCAAATCTGCAGCAGAAGGAATGCCCCATCGATGCATTGAACAAATACATTACCGATGTCATCTCAAGGAGAGTGCCTACTAAAAAACTACGTTTTCGCTCTGATGACAAAGCCTGGTTCACCAACGAATGTCGCAGCGCACGTGAATCCAAGCAGGAGGCTTACCACAAGTGGCTCCAATCACGCTCAGCCGATTCATGGAATGTCTACACTGAGGCCAGACGGCATGCTGAGCATGTGTATTCAGAAGCGGAAACACGTCACTCAAAGAAACTTGCTGAAAAGCTAACATCGGCCAATGACGCCCACAAATGGTGGTCAACGTTGAAATCGTCAATGTTTGGACATGACCTGTCTGTCCCTCCTTTATTTTCAGCGAACGGTGAGCTCAAAATCAACCCAACAGATAAGGCAGAGTTGCTTATGGATTACTTCAATACCAAGCAATGTCAAGGGTCCATTCCGTCTGACGATTCATCTGTCCTCGCCCCGAAAATCAAAGGCATTGCCTTCCGATCAAAAGAAGTGGCGAATCTCATGAAAGACCTTTATGCCCACGGAGGAACAGACCCTCTGAATATGTTTCCGCTATTTTTCAAGAACACGGCAGATACTCTAGCTCCGAAGCTCAGTGCTCTTTTCAGGCGCTTGATGAAGACTGGTTCGTTTCCATCATGTTGGCGGGTTGCGAATATCACGCCCATACCAAAAGGAAACAATTCAGCTGATGTTGCAAACTACCGGCCAATATCAATTACGCCGATTCTGTCCAAAATATTCGAGCACTTGATATCTTCCAGACTGTCCAAGTACCTGGAGAGCAACAATCTGCTGTCGGAAAACCAATTTGCATACCGCAAAAAACTCAGCACGACTGACGCTCTGCTTACTATCACGCACGAGCTCCAGCAAGTGCTAGACAAAGGCAGTGAAGCCTGGATTGTGCAGTTGGATTTCTCGGCAGCATTTGACCGTGTGAGCCACCAGGGCTTGTTGCAAAAACTGAAAAACATTGGAGTCGGCGGCCGTTTGCTAAGTGTTTTGCAACAATTTCTATCCAATCGCGTACAACGTGTTGCCATCGATGGAGCATACAGTGGCTGGCAGAGCATTGTGTCCGGTGTCCCGCAGGGAAGTGTGTTGGGTCCTATTTTGTTCAACATTTACACCGCTGACCTGTACACAACCACACGCAACCCTGTATATGGATATGCTGATGATATCACCTTGATGGCTGTAATTTCATCTCCTTCGGACAGACCACAGGTGCGTCAAACGGTCAACGACGATCTCAGCAGCGTCCTGAAGTGGTGTGAGAGGTGGAATATGATGCTGAACACTTCGAAATCTAAATGCTTGCTGGTTTCTAGGTCACGTACCGTTCAGCCTTCACATGGAGCTATCCTCATAAATGACGCCCAACTCAACGTGTGTGATGAGCTCAAAATATTGGGAGTACATGTAGACTCAAAGCTGACGTTTGAGAGTCACATTCGGAAGCTAGTTTGTTCGGCATCGCGGAAACTGGGAATTATAAGAAAGGCATATCGGATGTTCGGTAGCAGCACAATCTCAAAAAGTTGTTTTCGCTGTTTCATTTTGCCAATTCTGGAGTACTGCGCCCCCGTGTGGTCTTCTGCTGCGGATTGTCACCTCAATCTCATCAACAGAGTTGTTAGAACTTGCAAGTTCCTCTGTGGTGACTTGGCTCTTGGTGATCTTTGCCATCGTCGAAAGGTCAGCAGCGTTTGCATGCTGTACAAGATCAAGCACAACGACCATCATCCGATGAGCAAGTCAATTCCTGATGATTTCGTGGCAGCAAGAAGCACACGGTTTACATGCAGACAGCATTCCCAGTGCATGGCTCCAATTCGTTTTCGTACCAAACAATTCCAACGTTGCTTTCTTCCGGACACTGTGTCTACTTGGAACACGTTGAAGGAGGAGGCTTTCTCGCAGAACAATTTGAACAAATTCAAGGCCAAAGTAAATGAAATGCTACTGAAAGAGCGGAATTGACTGTTGAGTCTTATTAATTGTATATTTATTCATATTTATTGTTATTTATTCATGCTTATTGTTATTTATTCATGCTTATTGTTATTTATTCATGCTTATTGTTATTTATTTTCTATTTATTTATATTTATTCCTATTTTACTCTCTATTTATTACTATTTATTATTGGTTGTTGTTATTTATTTAATTATACTTTTACTCAGTGTTGGCTGTTGTTGTTTATTGAATCATATTTATTGTTGTTGCTGTTTATTGAGTCATATTTATTGTTGTTGTTGTTTATTGAATCATATTTATTGTTGTTGCTGTTTATTGAATCATATTTATTGTTGTTATTGTTTATTGAATCATATTTATTGTTGTTGCTGTTTATTGAATCATATTTATTGTTGTTGTTGCTTATTGAATCATATTTATTGGTGTTATTGTTTATTGAATCATATTTATTTGTGTTGTTGTTACTTATTGAATCATATTTATATTTATTGTTGGATGTTTCTTATTGAATCATATTTATATTTATTGTTGGATGTTTCTTATTGAATCATATGTATTGTTCTTGATTGTTATTTATTACTTATTTATTAGTATTTATTCTTATTTATTGATGGCTGTTATTTACTGAATCACATATTTATTGTTGATTGTTATTATTTATTGAGGAACGTGGGCGGTGTGACATTATGGATTGTTATAGGATGATGGTTTATTATTTATTGTTATTTATTTATTATTTTCTTTCCAACTCTCTTTCTAGACTTTTTTCTCTTCGAACTCTCTTTCTCTCTTAATCTTTTGGGCGCTTCCGGTACATGGGGCCACCTTAGGGTGGTAATAGTGCTAGCACTCTTCCCATGCTACTGGATTTGCCTGTAATTAATAATAATAAATAATAAATATCCCTCCTTAGTTTTTCCCCCAAACTCCTGGAATCTGCCATCTTTTCTCAGTTATCTCCTTTTATTTGTAACGTCCTTGACGTTCACCAATCCGGATTTCGTCCTTCTCATAGTACTGAATCTGTCCTCATCTCGGTCACTGAAGGTATTTTGTCGTCATTCTCCTCTCGAAAATCTATTCTCCTTGTCTTTCTTGACTTAAGCTGAGCATTTTACCTTGTAGATCATGAAATTCTCATTAAAGACCTTTCTCACATTGGTGTATCTGATTCCGCGCTCTCCTTGCTCCGCTCCAATTTGTACAATCGATCTTACTCTGTCCAGTTCAAGTCTTCCGTCTCAAATTCGATCCCTCTTACCTCTGGTGTATCTCTAGGGTCTATCCTTGGTCCTCTTCTTTTCAATCTTTATCTTCATCATCAATCTTGGTAATCTTCTTTCAATCTAAATCTTAATGTCCTCTCTGCCCTACCCTTCGACGCTTGTCTATCCCTTTTCACATATATGCTGATGACATCCAATTCTATATCCCTTGTCCCTTTTCTGACCCTGCTCTTCTGTCTGGTATACTTTCTGGTATATCTTCTTGGACCTCCTCCCGTCGCCTTCTTCTGAATACTGATAAATCAGAATGTCTTGCTCTTCACCCTCCTCGTTTGTCTCCTCCTCTATTGCCTTTATCTCTCTCTTCGTCTGTCAGAAACCTTGGCATTATCTTTGATTCCTCACTTTCCTTCTCTGTCAATATTCTTGCTACTGCTCGCATCTGTCGCCTTATACTCCGCTCTCTCTATCCTATCCGTCCATGCCTCGACCAGCCCTCTTCTATCAAGCTTGTTCAATCACTCATCTGTTCTAGACTGGATTACTGCAGCTCGCTCAACTTCAAGTGTCCTAAATCTTCCTTGAAAATTATCCAGCGTGTGATGAACCAATCCTGCCGTTTTGTTTTATATCCTGCTTTCTGCCGCCATACTTCTCCTTATCTCTTTAAGTTCCGCTGGCTTCCTATCAAATCTAGAATTCACTTCAAAATTTGCTCCATAATCTTTAAACTGTTGCACTGTCCCAATAAACCTACATATCTCTATGACTTACTTTCTCTCTCTGATACCCCCTCTTCTCGACATCCTGTCCCTTTAGCCTGCCCTCGCGCTTTAAATGAGTCCGCATGGTCTTCCAAATCTTTATCCTTTTTCGGTCCGCGTCTTTACAACTCTCTCCCCTCTCACATCACCTCATCGTTGTCATATCGTTCATTTGCTGCTTCTCTTCGTAAATATCTTTTTGATCTATCCTTCGATCCCACCACTCACGCCTTGACTCCTTTGGCCTCCCTCTGATCTCTCTTTTTTGTAGTTCTTTGTTTGATTCTGCGTTTGCGTCATGTATATAGTTGCACCTGTCCGGGAAGCCTGTGACTGTATGTTCTGCGTGCATGCATTTTTCCCCTGTCTTTAATGCCACTACGCTGCGCTCTTCTACGTCCTTGTTTGTGTCCTGCTGCTGTTTCTCCTTGATTTAATCCGCGTTTTATTTTGTTGTTTTGTGATCGAGCTTTTATTATCGTATTATCCCATGCTCGCATTGCCAGTATATATTTCATGTTTTTCTGCATATAGTACTCGTCTGTGCGCCTACTACTCGTAAGTACTCGTCTGTGCGCCTATGATGATGGGCGCTATACCAAATACACACTGTTGTTGTTGTAGTAGTATGTTCTATCAACATAATTGATTAATTTTCATATTTATATAAGTTTTTGTAATTGCATGGACATTTGTGTGTGTGTGTGTGTGTGTGTGTGTGTGTGTGTGTGTGTGTGTGTGTGTGTGTGTGTGTGTGTGTGTGTGTGTGTGTGTGTGCTTGTGTGAGTCGTGTGGTGTCGTATATTGTGAGTTATACACATGTGTGTATGTATATGCGTATTTGCTGACCTGTTCTTTCGGAGTGTTTGATTAGCATGTGTGTGTGTGTGTATGCGCGCGTATGTATGTTTGTATGTGTGTGTGCGACTGCGTGTGTGTTTGTACAATATGCTGAGAGGAGTTCGGTGCGGCGGCACTGAAGCAGCCGGAAGTTTGGCTGGAGAAGGGTGGCAGTGCGAATGTGAGTGTATCGCGGGGTTGTTGTGTTGCTGGTGGTGTTTGGTGTGGCGAGCGCAGGAGATGGAGAGTTGAATTGGTGTGGTGTTGTGGCATTTATTTCCCTTGTGTTTTTAAACTAGAATTATACGTTCCCAATTTGTGTTTTTTTTCTTTTTTACAACCACAGTTTTAATAAATGCATATATTTGTATATTTTGCTGTTTTATCGTGCCTATTTGCCTGCCTATTTTGCCAGTTTTAAGTGCCTAAACATCCGGTCTTTAATCATTAGATTGAAGCCGATATTGATGTTGTTGTTGTTATATTAGCAAGTGTGTTGCTGTGTTGATGTTGTTGTTGTGATGTTAGCAAGTGTGTTGATGTTGTTACACTTGAGGTTGTCACCGGTGGGCGTGGCGTTCCTCATTGCCGGCAAGGTGTTGACAATGAAGTCGTTCAGCGCGCTGCTAGGTCAGCTGGGCATGTACTTCATCACCGTGATGTGTGCCTTGTTTTTGCACGGCATGCTGGTGCTCAATCTGCTATACTTCATCGTTGTCAGACGTCTGCCGTTCCAGTTCGTCTGGAACCTCAGTCAGCCTCTGGCCACGGCTTTGAGCACCGCCTCCAGGTTCTATTTCACTACTGTGCCATTCTCTCATATCTCAATGTCACAGCTGAAAAGACTCAGTAAGATTCGCCAGACCGATTGACTGTCTTCACTCATTCAATGTACCGCTCTGCATCTCGTCTCTCCTGCTGTCACATACACATACACACACACACACACACACGTTGATGCATGCACGTAACTGTCGCAATGCAACCTCGAACTATCTGCTGTTTCTTCAGCTTGTCCACTGCCATCTCGTTGTGATGTTACACAGTTCATGTATTTCCACTTGTACTTATGTTTTGTGATGTTACACAGTTCATGTATTTCCACTTGTACTTATGTTTTGTGATGTTACACAGTGCGGCCACGTTGCCGATGATAATTGACGCCCTGGAGAAGAAGAACGGTGTGGACCCGCGTATCTCGCGCTTCATGATGCCCATCGGCACCACTATTAACATGGACGGTACTGCCTTGTACGAGGCAGTGGGGGCCATCTTTATTTCGCAGGTGCGCGGCATCACGCTGACCGTCGGCAACCTGGTGGCTATCAGGTGAACCAGCTGCACGGGCACAAGTGTCATTCAGTCTGCTGCACTGATATTATCACTCAGCCACAGCCTCACTGACATCACGTGTGTCTGTGTGTTGTAACACGTAACTTGCAACAGATACACTTGTCTTCATTTAACCGATAACACTCACCCTCACACACAAATCACAGCCAATCACACAACACCCATATCTCGACTCCCATTCACTTCATGATACAGAACACCAGCCTACATCAGGTGTCATCTTGCACGCACACACACTTAACAACTTTCATACTCACACGCTCTGCATATCACTGACATCTCGCACCGACAGTGTAACACGAGCTGCATCAGCATTCCACGATCCGTTGCAAAAGCACTGCTTCACACTCGCACACACACACACACACACACACATAGTTTCCCATATAGATGCGAGGATAAATGGAATGAATTGAGGGAAGAAGTAGTCGATAGTGAAAGCATTAGCATGCCTCGTATATAGGCCAGCTGACAAGAAGGGCGATAAATTTGCATGCATGCTACATACATGCATGTGTTCTTGCGTCTTGAGCCATCTGCTAGGAACCCTCGTCAGTTTACCGGCCTTTTTGTCAGCTGAACGTGTGAATTTCACGGTTATGTTCACCTTCATCTCGTCTACAATACTGCGCAAAATACCTAATTGCCTGCTCACCAAGACGTCCGACATCTCAGCCACCTTGATACGTTTCTCGGCACATGGTTGACATATCACTCGTTGTTTTAACCATTTCAACACTGTCGCTGAATCGGTCAACACTTCAATCGATGTCAAGTTCCACTTGAGAGCGAGGTTAATACCCTTTACAGCTTGGCCAGATGTGTGTGCTCAAAATCCTCGCCTTTTCGCAGCAAAGCGGCATCTTCTACAACATTTCCGTCAATCCCTAAACATACACCTGTAGCCAAGCTACTAGCGTCGCACCAGACGCGACCATGATCATTATCAGCAACATGATATGCACCTTTCACTGGGTCCTCAATCGTTACTCTTTGTATAACTTCTTTTAGGACGTTTGTCACTACCGCGAGACATCAGACCATTAACAATCTGCTGGAACTTGCCAGAATCACCGAGACAACTGGAAATTTGCTGCGATAAAAGGAGACCTTCGAGTCCTCACACAGTTTTGAAACTTCATTTCATAGTCGTTTGCACACTAAAACATTCGCAAATGTGGGATTCGCTCTAAACCTACGTTCTGCTTTCCTGCGTAAGCGCCGATGCTCACGAATATCTGAGTTCAACCAAGGCGATTCCGAGCGTTTAATAACTGTTTTGGTGATTTTGGGATGATAAACGTCACGATAATTGGACAGCGCATCATTGTAGATATTCGCAGCATTATTTGACGATTTCGACACCGAGACACATTGATAAATATGTGCAAGGCACTCGCTGAGTTCGCATGAACTTATAGTTCTATAGCTCCGGTAGGCAAACGTCTTGAAGATCTTCTCTAAACTTAGCCGATCAATCTTAAAGGTTATCAAGCAATGGTCAGATCTGCTCATCAATCGGATAGCAGCTGACATCACCCACAAAAGAAGTGTCGACATCAGCGATGACAGTATCAAAGGTATGTTTCGACATGTGAGTTGGGAAATTCACACGGCTAGTCTGACCATAAGGGGACAAAAGCTCCGGAAAACTTGCACTGCCATACTTTGCCCCCGGATTATCCAACCAGAAATTGAAGTCACCGCAAAGAAAAACATTCTTAATACACTTCAGATTTAATCTGTCTAAAAAATCCATGGAATCATTAAAAAAGGCTACACTCAGTAGCGCTACTCGGTCTATAAATTAGTCCTATATGCTTAGTTACGTCGCCAATTTTTAATGATAGAACTTCGTGTTCGAAAGACACAAATTCACCCACAAAGACATTAAGCGGTTTCGACAGTATACACACATTTGCAAAGATACCACACGACCAATACAACTACATGTGTGTTTGTGTGTGTGTGTGTGTCAGTATCACGGCCACAGCGGCGAGTATTGGTGTGGCTGGTATACCGCAGGCGGGTATTGTTACCATGGTAATAGTACTGGAAACGTTGGGTTTGCCGGCGGATGACATATCTCTCATCATCGCCATCGACTGGCTAGTGTGAGATCATCACTGTACAAACTGCATCAGTATCAACAAACACGACAATACGCTTAAACTCGGTTACATGAACTAAGATACACACAAACACACTCGTAATAATATTTACACACTCACGTATAATGGTAACCCTTATCTCTGTATATTTATATATGTATATCTTCATAAACCAGTATGCATGTTTGTGCCCGTGTCTCGTGCATGCACTCGTGTGTATGTGTGTGCGTGTGTATGTTCAGAGACCGGCTGCGTACAACCACCAACGTGTTGGGTAACAGTTTGGGTGCGGGCATAGTGGATCACTTGAGTCGCGCTGAACTGAAGCAATTGGACGAGCGCGTGCACCGCAGCACCTCCGAGCACTCGCATACGCTGGCCGTCGCGGACACCAAGTGTGAAAACACTGAAATGTGACGCACAAGCACTCACATACAGCCATACATACACACGATTAGTGTTTTTCATAGTGGGATCTCGTGGACATCTTGTATGGAAGATTCTGCATGATACTGTGGCATTATGTCATTTTTATAGTTATCTATATGTCCGTGCTTGTCTGTTGATGTCATTCAGCGAGTCATTTGAGTTGTTCTTGAAACACGTGCTTTTTCTCTAGATGCTCTTTCAATTTCGACCCTCAACAGTGTAGTTAAATTCTTCATTGTGGTGTGATTGTGTACGGTGAGAGAGTGAGAGGTTGTGCGTGTGTGATACGCGTTGGCGCTTATAGGCGATTAGGTGTGTAGCTTATAGGTGCGTGTTTATAGGTGTGCTTGTATGTGTGTATGCGTGTCATGCTATTAAGTGTGTATGTCCCGCGACGGCGAGTACTTGACCAGCTCGCCGCTGATTGGTTGTGTGTGTTTGTGTGTGTGTGTGCGTGTGCTTGTCCTTGTGTGCTCCAGTGTGTCACGGTGTGAGCGGAGAGTCGTGTTCGAGGTGTTGTCGGGAGAGTTGTGACTTCTTGTAGACACGCACGCGTGGAGCGGTGAAGCCCACGCGCGCCTGTCTGTAACATATATTAGTTTTTTGTTTGCCGTTACAGTCATGAAAAAAAACTTAGAATGGTTTTATTTTCTTTAAATTATATAATTTTTCAACCGAATTGTTGACAATATGTTTGCTATATCGATATATTTTGTTCTTGAAATTGTCATTTAATTTGAACTACTCGTTTTTACTGCTTCGTTGGCCTTGCCACTATTATTTTTTGTGTGGACGAGATATGCACCTAGAAGCTTGGACTTGAGCCCCTGGAAGAACGAAAACCTTTATGCTATTTTTTTAGTTAAAAATCCGAGCTCCACCAGAAGTTGTGAGTATATATTCTTATGTTCTTAATTGATTTGTGTTATGTTTATTGCTATTTTTGCTATGTTTAAACCATGTTTTTCTTTGCTTTTACAATGTCAACCGCTTTATGTATTGCACAATTACAGGCGTGTAGAACAATTCTGGTGTGTAGCGCCCGGTGAGCGTTATAATAAGGTATGGGACATAAGGGGAGTACTACAATATTGCCCTATGAACATATTAGCCACAAACGCCCGAGTACTCCCATACTCTACAATAGGGAAATATGTTCACCTCGGCCAGTGTAGAGTCAAAGGCGTACCAAGTGCGGTGAATGCGACTGCGGCTTGTGGCCAATATGTTCACTTTTCACCATAGCGTAATTTCAGTGGTTTTCAACACAACGGTGCTAGCTACCTGTTGTGTATAAACTCGTGTCTTGTGTTGAAAACCACTGAAATTACGCTATGGTGAAAAGTGAACATATTGGCCACAAGCCGCAGTCGCACTCTCGCACTTGATACGCCTTTGACTGGCATTACGCTGGCCGAGGTGAACTTATTGCCCTATTGTAGAGTATGGAAGCATGCGGGCGCTTGTGGCTGTTCATAGGGCAATATTGTACTAGATCCGACAGAAGTATTATGGCGGTTTAAGTGTGTATTTGCTTGCATTACATGCGCTTTGAGCATGTTCGCTGTGAACTGTTCACCCATCAAACCTCACAGTGCTTGCAATATATATCATTGGTAATTTTCGCGTCCCAGTCGGTGTATTAGTGTCTGTATGTTCAGTGTATGGCAGTGCTGAACAATGAACAATGCATCATCCTGACGAAAGTGTTGACGTCATAACCGTGTAAGAGTTCAATTGATTTCTGCCAAACCACATCGACCGACATTATGCCCAGCTCATTGACAACTCAACTGGAAACTGTATTTCAGCACGAGTGAAGGCATAAATAAACACACTGACGGTATTCAGCACGGTAATATCAGCGACAAGAGGCAGCCATACTAATTGTGGTATAATATTTGGCGCATCAATATGATGCAATGACTGTAGTAGAAACGTTTATTGAGGGGGCGAATCTAACTCTGGACTGTGTAACCAGACGATAATTGTAACATATGTTGAAAGATAGGCACGCGTGGGCGTGACGCATCCAAAGGACAACATTATCTTCCGATGCCACTATCTTCAATTGTCGTTGAAAGATCCAGCAGAACTAGCACAACGTAATCATCAGACGCAAAATAAGTAAAAATATCGTTGGAGAGACATAGGAGAGATTCCGTGGAACGATTTGATACAGAACCAGATTGAAATTGATCGAGAACGGTGTTTATCAAAGGTGATAATTATCATCCCTGGTAAACAATGGGCTGCCAGTGATAAACAGCTCAACAGAAACAGCTCAGGCAGAGACATTCTTGAATTTGCTGGATACATTGCAGCTTACTGGAGTAATTACAGCCACTGTGCTCGATACAACGTCTAACAACACTGGAGTACATCGGGGAGCTGCCTAAGTACTTGATCAGCACCTTGGTAAACAGGTATGATGTGATCGTGTGCAGTGAGAGGGAGAGTGTGTGTGTGTAAGATTGTCTATGTGTGATCGTGCATGGTTGAATTGTGTATTGCGTGCGAGAGTGTGTGAGCGAGTGTGTATAATCTTGTTGGAAGTGTTGTTGGAGTGTGACCAGAGCCGTTGCGAGGAATTATGGGGCCCCCCGAAGGCAACACTTTGGTCCCCATTATAAATAAATCACCAAATAATGAATGTATTTATTAGACATAATCACATAATACGAGCTCAGGTAAAAACATCTGAGCAAAAAGGTAAAGGCTATACATAATAAATATGATACATTTTAATATCATACGTGAAGCAACGGGCCCCTCAGCACTCGCCCCCCCGGCTGGGGGTACGGGGGGCGGTTGCTACGGCTCTGAGTGTGACGTCTTGTAGGCGCGCGTGGGGCAGTGATGCCAACGCGCGCCTGTCTATAAATACAGTTTTAACTATTTATACAATAATACTAATAATTATACAAAAGGTATTCTGCTTCGCTTGTGGGCACTATATCCTAGGATTGCTGTTTGGTGTCGTATGGAGGACTATATTTGTAAAGATCAAAAGCCCAGATAAACCTTCGTTCAAACACGTCAAGAACATTTGGGCACGTCTTCATACTGGAAACACCACAACTTTGTATACCACAAATACATGGTTAGTTGAAGAGAATACAGAGCATAAAGCCTATATCAACATGGTCATTACTAATGACTGCAGAAAGGGTCTGGAATATGTGAGAAATTTAAAAGTAGCTAATGACGTTACTGAGCGTAAAGTCAAGATGATGGCGGATTACACCAACATTATTACTACAGATCATCTTCAACGGCAATATCTACTGTAATGTGTTGATTTCAACCAGAAGTACTTGAATAGTTTTAGTAAATACACCTTGAATAAGTGACTGTATCAGTGTATATTTGATGTACCAGTGACCGTTCAGTGTTCATCCTGTAGAAATCATGTTTTTTCTTTTGAATTTGAATTTTCGCTTGATATGATGCGTTTTTTCTTCAATAATCACTCAGATTATATCTACCAGACACAACTGCTTCAATTTGATATCCAATTCGTTCTCTAATTGCAATTGTAAGACAAGTTACAAGTGAAACAACTGCGCGGTACAGGGCAAAATTGCGTACTTCCTTCTCTATCGGGTGCAAAAACTTCATGTCCAATGCGGCAGGATATAAAGATGTTTTAGACAAAAGTAAATGTGATTTTTGGCCCTTTCAGGTCTAAAAGCTTGGGTATTGTGCAGGAGGGTAAACAAATAGAAAGAAGGTATTTTAAACAGGTTTATTATTATACACTCAACAGTTTGTTAGTTAGCAGAGATTATATGAATACGGTTCAATGATCTGTATACTGGGTTGTATGTGCTCATTTATCAACACACTGACGGTGTGTACATTTATATTATGTTTGTGATTTTCGTATAATTTTGTCCAACAGATACAATAGAGAACATCAGTGGGCGACAGACGATGTGTTTGTTCATGCAATTAAAGCAGTTTTGTCACATGCATGGGATATTAATTGTCAGTGTTGTCTTGATCGACGGCTGGCTCAGTGTCCGGTGATTGTTGTGTATCAATATCCTGAGCGTGCTCTTGCAGATGTGCTGGAATCTGCGGAATATTGTCCACAGATCCAACACTGACATCACTCGACACGCGCTGCATTTCTTCATCGAGCTGACTTATCTTGACGCGAGCCGCTTCTCCGCAGATTAACCTACGTCATCAGTGAAAAGTGTTCGAGTTATTAAGTCTGTTTGTGTGGTTGATGTCAGGTGTGACAGTATTGGATAATGTGTGTATCTCACCTGGACGGTCTCCACACAGGCACAGCAGCTGTGGCAATATCCACACTGCTTCCTGTCATCTGTTCTTCAGCCTCGTCAACGTTGTTCACCAGCTCGTACTCCCCTTCTTGCACCATATTGCTGCCGAACACGTAGTACCCGGCTCCCACTGGCACGTCGCTGCTCCACGTGCCGTGATAGCGATGGTCCCGGTGCTCCAGCACGCCCTGCATATCAACCACAGTCACTGATAACCCTGGAGACCCTGTTTCATTGTCGGGCTGCCTATGAGCGGTATTGTTCGGGGTCATTTCGAGAACCATGGATCAGTGTGGAGTAGTTAGTCGCCGAGGAATTATACCGCTGCAATGATATCACAATGTTGTCGAGTGTCGTGTTCTAATTGACTCAACAGTTCCATGACGATGGTCGTCTTGCCATTGTCCGACGTATTTGCAGTGGTCGTTCTTGTAGTAGCACTGGCCTATTCCTTGTCTTCGGTCCTCGTGCCATTGGCCCACGTAACAATTGCCGTTCACAAACAAGTACTTGCCTTGACCCGTCCTCATGTCGTTTTCCCAGCTTCCTGCATATGTGATAGCCATTAATGCTTGGATAATGAGGTGTTTTTCATTCAAAAGCAGAGTGGGTGTCTTACGGCCATATGTGAGTGGTTTATTTTGAGAACGGTATAGATATGTTGCTAATGTTACCGCGTTTGGCTAAGTTGATGCGAGTGCGTCTAATTTTACAACGGATTAGCGGAAAAGCTGGATCACCTGAGTATTTGGAACAATTAACCTGCATCAATGAACGAGTGCATCACCTGAGTATTTGGAGCCGTCAGGATAGACGAATGTTCCTCGTCCGTGTTTCACGCCATCTTGCCATTCTCCAGTGTAGCGACACGAGTTCTTCTTGAACCTGTAGTGGCCGCGACCGTGACGTTTGCCGTTGTGATAATGTCCGCGATAGACGTCACCATTCGGCAATACAGCCACGCCGTATCCATGTCGCTCGCTGTCTGCGTTTCTATCCCCTGTGTACTCCTCAACACGATCAATACATTATTCAGCGTTGACCGAGTAATCTGTGAGAAAGCTGCTATGTTCTAGTGACCACCGGTCTGCTAGACCATATGATGCGATCAGACTAAACGGATACGGATCAATTGATATGGAACAAATGCATATTTAATGTTTTAGTCGTTTTAGGTGTTTAGATCATTGTTGCTGTCAGTTTCCCGCTATATTTTCTGCATAGTTACATGCGCTACTGTCTAAATGCAGTCAACTTAGCGCGCTGCTGTTGACTGTCGGTGACTGGGTGTTTCCATGATGTAGATGCCTGCAAGCAGAGCCGTAGCAACCGCCCCCCGTACCCCCCGGCCGGGGGGGGGGGGGGGGCCCGAATGTTGAGGGGCCCCTTTGCTTCACGTATTATGTGATTATGTCTAATAAATGCATTCAATATTCACAATGGGGGCCCCAAGTGTTGCCTTCGGGGGGGGCCCATAATTCCTCGCAACGGCTCTGCCTGCAAGTGTATGTCATTGATATGCGTTTGCATGGCTTTAGTGAAAAGTTACCATTCGCCTGTTCTGCCACATCATCATTAGTCAAACGGCGCGCACGAAAGAGTAAATGTGGTGTGTATGCGTGTGTGAGCAAGTATGTGTGTGTGTGTGTGTGTGTGTGTGTGTGTGTGTGTGTTAGAAGTGTTGACACATTGGTGTGATTGTGCATCTGCTCTACGGTTATTTATTGTTATTTCTCAATATAACAGTATCTCTACACTGACAAACGAATCATCAGAGTAAATGAATTGACACTTGTAATTTGCCCTGTTTTCCATGGTCTTGATATCGACATCATAAGAACATATCGTAAGGACATATCGACATCATAAGAACATATCGTAAGAACACATCGACATCATAAGAACATATCGTAAGGACATATCGACATCATAAGAACCTATCAGCGACATTACAATAGGATGTGCACATATAGGTGCACGACATTACAATAGGTGACTCTCAATATTCTATTTGACCATTATTTCAACTAATAACAACGCAATAACTTTGGAGCTTATCTTGAAACATGTGATAATCTACATCATTTTACTTATGGCTTTAAATATATGAATGTTAGCGAAGTGTTGACAATCACTACTTACTCCAATTGTATCGTGCTCTTCTTCCTCTTCTACAGAATAGTCCGACATTTCAATAACAATTGAATATTTTGTTTTTTTGTGAAAACAAAATAAACTAATTGTAGAAGATAACACAAAAAGCGAATTATAACTGGCTGCACTGATGTATATTCACCAATCTAACTTTCAAGCTGGTAAAAAACTTTTTTATATATTGTAATTTTCCAGACTAATCGCTCACTGATCTTCCTTGATGCATATATTCATGTTAATCAATAGTGTTCAATGTTGTGTGCCTGTGCTGGCTTGAGAGACCGTGTTTTAGTTATATTTAACACTGGCAGTTTAAATACTGTGAAATTTCAAATTTGCTCCATAATGCAACTGCCTATTTTTATACGTGACTTCAACGTGTTACGAAGTGCGTTCACGTGAACATTTCTCGAGTATTGTCAATGGGACGCCCTTGTACCAGGGAGGCGGTTTTATCACGGGAAATATTGCCGCGGCATTACTCCATTGATGTAGCTACTATGTCATTGGAGCTTTCGCCGGCGACACTTAGCGCCACCTCTCGGGACAAGCATCAACTAATGACACTCTGATGCACGCGTTCTCAGTTACCTGACTTCAGTTGAGGTTGTTGCTTGTTGCTGTGGTGTTTTGTGGTTGTTTCTGCTTCCGTTTTTGTTTGCTCTTGCTTTGCGGAGCAAGTTGTCTTCACATTTCGGCAATCACAATCACTGTTTATCAAGGTAAGTTTTGTTGTATTGAGTGTGCGAGTTTTTGTACTGACTGTGTTTTACCCTGTCTTATTAGGATTAACCGACTGCTAAAATGTGTGTACTGTTTGCGGGCACTAATTGCATGCAGTAGTTCAGAAGCGCTTCCATTGATGTAAGCGGTTTTGTGGTGCATGAATGTCAACAATAATGCAAGACAAGGAATATGTGGTGATTTACTGTTACTGTAACTGCTCTGCCTTGCAACACTATTTCTAGTTGCACGTCTGGTTGCAGGAAGTGTTAGTGACTAGTGTTAGTGATGATGTTAGTGACACGTAACGGTAGTGTTGGGTTTTGTAATGTGGACAATGTGGACAAGTGTGTCGTGTCTATTCATAATTCAAATATATTCGTTATAAAATGATATATCAGTGAGACTAGTTTGATGTTTCTTTTTATTCGTTGCTGTAAGGATCACCCATCTTTACACGTTGTGTGTGTGTGTGTATGAGTGAGTGGCGGTTCCAGGGGACCTTGGAGGTACTTGAGCCCTCCAAAATGTGTCAAATCACCTAAGCTCCCCAAAAATGTTTACCATGAATATTTCGCGTGTAGTTTCGCCAAGCCCTCACCTTTTTCTTTTTAGCTCCCCGACCGGAAAATGTTGGCATCGCCACTGGTGTGTGTATATATATATATGTGTGTGTGTGTGTCTGTGTGTGAATTGTTGGTATTTGTGAGCGGTTTCCATTGGGTTTCACCTGGTTACATTTGCAGTGCGATTTTATCATAGTATTGTTCTTCTCTGTCTGCTCACGATCAAGGTGTGTGACATTGTAGTGATGCAGTTTTCAACTTTCCTCTCTTCCTATCCTTCTCTTCTTTCGCCTCCTTCTCTTCTCGTCACTTCTCATTTTATTTGATGCTTTTAACAACAGTAATATTTATGATTGGCTTAATACTGATAAAAATTAGTCCACTCAGATATTTGATAATTCCTCTACCAATGGGAATTAAGTGTGCAATATCGTGGATAAATATCATAATTTTATTGCGAGAAATTAGTGAGGTATGTCATTTATCCTGATATCGCTGCGTTTTATTGCTCGTGTATTGCTCAATATGAGTTCCGTGTTTTATGTTGCATCACACACTGACACACACATACACACACACACACACACACATACACACACACACATACACACACATTATCCGTGTTTGTTTAACTAGTTTTTGCAACGGTGTTGTGATCCTGTGTTGATCCGGGTTGTAATTCGTCACGACATAGCACGCTTGATAGATGTTTTCCACTAGTGCAGTGTCATAATAGTATAGCATAGCATAGAAAATAATGAAATAATCGAGGTGTACACACAGAAACTGTACATTCTGTTGAGCAAATGCAATAAACGCTGAAGAAACCATACTGAATAGTGATGCATTATTTTTAACTCATGCATACGGTGATGAAGGACTGCATTGCACTTTTCTCTTGTCATTGCTTTCTATGCAGTGAGTTGGTAGGAGTGTTCCTGTCCAGCATCCTCACGGAAATTATGGTCATGCATGCAGTGTACTCATATGCAGTCATGTCATGCACGACTAAGATTTTGCTGGACACATGATAGCAATTACGCCGGTATTTCTGACTGTATATATCAGCCGAGACCAGTGAATATCAACTGCTGTATCTCACTGTCAATAACAGCAATATAATATGATACTAATATCTGACAATATCAACCTCGTCACGTAACTAGCTCACTGCTAGCACGTAGCTAGCTACCTCCTTGTATTCAACTACCGTGTGTATTTGTACGTGTGCGCATGTGTTTGTATGTTTGTGTGTGAGTGTGTGATTGGGTTGACATTGGACGGTAATTTGTGGTAAACAGTGATTTTCAGCTAGCTAGCGTGCTGCCGCCCACCTGTCTGTCTGTCTGTCTGTCTGTCTGTCTGTTTGTCTGTCTGTTTGTCTGTCTGTTTGTCTGTCTGTCTGTCTGTCTGTCTGTGACCTTGCGCTGTTGTTCACCTCATCCATGATGAGGTGAACTCATTGTCTCACTTTACCTGCTATTATTGATACTCACACATACACACACACACATGCATACAGACACACACTCAGGGACACATACACACACCTACATTTGTGCACGTGTGTGATCGGGTTGATATTGGACGGTAAACAGTGATTTTCAGCTAGCACACATTCGTGATAAGTGTTTATGTATGTATATGTTCAGTGCGGCAAATAAATTTACTTACTTACTTACACACACACACACACACACATACACACACACCTACATTCGTGCACGCACACGCACGTAGGCGTGTATTTGTGCGCAGTCTCGGAATTGGATGACTACAAACATATATGATCATACACACAGTTTACTCTGTGCAGTGGCCCTCAACCATTTTTGGCCATTCAATTACGATGAACTTACTGCGTTGAAAAGTATATTGAAATATTAAATATGTTATGTACATTGCAAGTATCATTGAAACGCATGTAAAATATTTGACGCCGCTAATATAATGTTTACTTTGTTCTTGTTTTTGTGATATTATCTGGTGCTGAATGAGTCCGCTGAACTCCGAGTACGTCACAACTTATTGTTCAATTTGTAATGTCAGTTTCCACTGCCACATAATGCCACACAGTTCAAATATGTGTTGTGTGCATGTTCATCGAGGCATGCACAATGTTTGTGTCAGAATCAATGTTACGTCGGCGTATATGTGGTTTCACACAGTTTACACGGTACAATTGAAACAGGTCATTTATACCAAGCTTGGGCGGTCAATTGACTGCAGCAGAATTTGCGTCTATTCTGTTCTCATTGAATTTTTCATCTCATATATGATATTTTATTGGGTTTTTGAGTGTTTTTGTTCTATCTCAGGTCAATTTTTCCATGATTCACATTTATTTCAATTGTGTTGTATATTGATTTTTGTAGATCATTTTTCAATACAGATCGGTGATATTTGATCCAGTTTACGTGTTCACAACACAGCGACAGCCGTAGAGTATAGTGAAGAATTAAGATGGGTTGAATTGTAACGCGGTGGATTTGTGTTCTGCGGTCATATGGTGACACGAGTAATGAACAAGGCTGCTACCATAACGATCATTTACGAAAATATTGAACGCACGACACACACACACACACACACACACACACACACACACACACACACACACACACACACACACACACACACACACACACACACTTGGTTAATTAGTATAGCACATAAACAAACACACACACAGCCGGTTCAGTGGTTTTCAAACATGCAGTGAGACCAGAGGATTAGTGTGTTTATTGAGCGACTGCAGTGTGTGGGTGTGACAGAGGTGACCACAGGTGTTACGCTCGTGAAAACATCTCACATTATTGAGGCAAGTCATATTTACGCTGATCTGATTTCTCGCATGTTGTCCGGGATTTTTCGTCCTTATAAAGTGATTCAATTGCAGACGTTCGTGCCAGCGAAAATGATGAAGTTAAGCGCATTATGAATTTAAAGTATTTTTGTTGTTTCATACTTTTTGTCTCAAAAATGTGTATGTACGTGGGTGTATTTTGGAAAAAACATTGTGAAATAATGCACGCTACCCAAATGATCATCACTGAGGCGTTGCACACACCACGCACGATGTTGTAAACACGATCGCTGCTGTATAATCTTCTCATTGTAATCAAGGTGCGCACAATTATCCAATCACACACATTTATCGCCACGTGTGTTGGTAAATCCAGCACCTCCGCTTCATCCCGCCAATACAAGGTCATCATTAGAGTTGGGAATTTCATGGGATAACATAAAACACATTTTTCCACATAAAATGTCATTCTCACTGAAGAATATTGTCCGAATATATTTCTATGGGATGAGCCTGGAATTAATATATTCTGTTAATAATTGTAATTACACAGATCACGGATTCAACACGCTATGACACACTCAAACACTACATTATAGTTGAGAACTGTGAAGTGATGGAAGGACTAAACATCAACGATTATTCCGCCGGGAGGGGGGCTGAGGGAGACTAAAAAGATTAATGCGGGCCTCAGTGAATCATGAGGAACTACACTCGAAATGTTCATGGGCAGTATTATTGGGGGAGGTGGTCGTTTTTGTCCACAGGTCGAGAGTGCCACATATTTCAGTGGTTTTCAAGGCTCCAAGCTCCGTTTGAGTCGCCACTGTAATGACGCCATTTTGGAATTTTGCTTCGAGGCGCAAGAGTCCTATCGATTCTGCATGCACATTAGGGTTATGACAAATAATGAAAAACTTTTCGTGTTATGAATTTCAATGAGCAATTGATTGCTAATCATAAAAAACAAGTCGATTTCATTCAAATGTGAAAAAGTTCCCCCGCCCAGGCTGTTGATTGGTTTAAATGCTGCATTATCAGGTACCGCATTTGAAGCAATCCTTTACATTATCTTCCATCAGTGTAAAAATGAATACTAGCGTGTTTATTTATTCACGCACTCATTCTTGAAACACTTAATTAAGCTAACACAAACACTTAAATAACAACTGATTTAAGAACAAGGAAAAAAGAGCAAATATAGCTACAAACAGCAACAATCCAGTTATGCAACACAGCCATATGAATCAACACGCCAAGAAAATACACCCAACATCGTCACATTGAATACTAAAAACAGAATGCAATTGAATACTAAGAACAGTTGAAAATACGTTGATATAGTTAGATATATAGAAATAAAATAAAACCAATGGAGTTTGAGAACGAATCCATGTTGAACATGTATACAGCAAAATTCCAAAATGGCGTCATTACAGTGGCGACTCAAACGGAGCTTGGAGCCTTGAAAACCACTGAAATATGTGGCACTCTCGACCTGTGGACAAAAACGACCACCTCCCCCAATAATAATGCCCATGAACATTTCGAGTGTAGTTCCTCATGATTCACTGAGGCCCGCATTAATCTTTTTAGTCTCCCTCAGCCCCCCTCCCGACGGAATAATCATGGCGCTGCCACTGCACCCGTACCTTATCGGCATTGCCCAATCAAGGTGAAACATCGCCACGTACTACGAATATTTCGCCTCCCTGAGGTTGGCTCCCAATAAAATATCGCTAGATACATGCCTAAAATGCAAATAATTTACGAAGAGTCTGAAATTTACATACGAGTTTTACAATTTACATAATTATTTGCATCGTATATTAGAATTGAATAAAACTTTGGGGTATTTGACAACATATTTTGACATTTTTCGTCACATAATAAAAACGTAAAACGCCAGAAATGATCACATCAATTCTCAACACTAATCGTAATATTGCGGTCCTATCACTGGCCAGTTTCGTTGAGTATTTCTTGCCTAGGTAGCCAGTTCTCTGCGGTGCGTTTCAGTCGCGGCTTTGGTGAAAACACGTGGTCAGTGTATTTCTACACCAATGTTTTATCTGTTGCGGTTACATCGGCTATTTCTTGTTAGTCGTGTGAGGCCAGGTACGTTTTTTTTATTTTACCGTTACGGTGGATGCACGCAATGCACTCAACGGGTGTCCGGGCTCAATGTGTAGCTCAATATGTTGTCACGTGGTGGATTTCACATGCGAGCAGGTGTGCAGTGCATGCTGTGTAGATATGCTTCTATATTGAAATGAGTAGTTATATACAGTCGACTCTTCAAATAGCGGACCTCCAAATAGCGGAATGCTTCTTTGGTTCCGATCAAAGGTTAATCAAATACGTGTTAATTTCACCTCCAAATAGCGGAATTTGAACTTCCAAATTGCGGAATTATTTCTCGGTTATTTCGAGTTCGCTATTTAGAGGGTCGACTGTATGTTCATATACCGTCCTTATCTACAAGTGAGTAAACATGTGTGTGTGCGTATATGTATAGTCTAGTAGACAAGTCGAATTCATATTTTTTTATGTGGTCACATCCGTCATTCTGCATGCATGATACTTGCATGTTTACGTGACGTGTGTGTATGTATGTGTGTGTGTGTGTGTGTGTGTGTTTTAACCCAGACACGTATATCGACAAGCACGTACACATATGAATACCACTAAAATTTTATGGAGGCAGAGTTGCCACGAATTACAGGCTTATTCGCTGCCGAAGCCAGGCCGTCTCTCGCGGCTCTCCACAACACTGTTATTTTGCGGTCCACGAGTTTCACGAGCTCGTGCAGGGACCTCCATCACGCCGGTAGCCTCGACAACCAGCGGCACGAAATCCTACCGCTGTGTGTGTGTGCTTACCTAGTTGTGGTAGTGGAAATGAGCTTACGCTCGGACTGTCCTGTCTCTTTCCCACTGAGCATCGAATTTATGTTTTAACTCTCCTATAGTTTTGGCCTCTACGATAGTCAAATTGTACAATTTATTCCAAACGTTAATTCGCCTGAATGGAAAACTGTATTTCTTTATGTCTTTTTTGCACCGAGGGCTTCTGAGCCTCTTGCCGTGCCCCCTTCCTTTATCCTGCTTTATCAGTTCAATTTCCTCCTGAGCTGTGGTTTCTGTCATGTTCCTGAAAATATGAATGAGATAGCCCCGTGCCCTCCTGGCTTCCAACGTCGGTAATTTCAACGCATTTAGCCTGTCTTCGTAACTGAAGCTTTTCAGCTCTGGTACAAGCCTGGTGGCCATTCTTTGCATCTTTTCAACTTTTTCATCAGACGCTTTTCGTGGGGACACCAAACCGCTTCGGCATATTCAAGTTTGGGCCTAATAACTGACACTATCAGCTTCCGGATTATTTCAGCATCTATAAAGTTGAAGACGTGTTTTATTCTGGTCAGCAAGGAGTACGTTTTGGCGCAGATATCATCAATGTGGGCCTCAGGGGACAAATCTCTTTGCACCATGACTCCGAGGTGTTTTTGTTTGTCCACCTCATTAAGTATCGTACCTCCGAGGCCGTCACCGACGGCTTGTTTTAACCCGTGTCAAACTTGATTAGGTGACATTTCGTCTCGTTGAAGGTCATCTGCCAGGTATATGTGTGTGTGTGTGTGCCAGATGGGAGTTGTGCGAGAGAAGGTTCGGTCATTTCTGGGCAGCAACTTGCTCACCTTGTTGACCATGATCGGAGTAGTGGTTGGTGTGACGGTGGGACTGGGACTGAGGGCCAGCAGGGACCGACCGTGGTCCCAGCGAGACGCCGCCTATGTCAGCTTTGTTGGCCAGTTGTTCCTGCGCATGTTGAAGGCTCTGATAATCCCGCTGATCGTGTCCAGCTTGATCTCGGCCGTCGGCAACCTCGACTTGTCGTTGTCTCGCAGGATCGGCGCTCGAGCGATCGCCTACTACATGTCGACCACTGTGCTGGCCGTAGTGCTGGGCATGATTCTGGTGTCGAGTATACGACCAGGACGCGGCAACGATCACGGAATAGAGCGGGGAGAACGGTTTTCCGGCAATGTCACCACGGCTGACACTCTCATGGACTTAGTGAGGTCGGTGATGAACCAAACAGGCATCTGTACTTCTTGCATTTGTACCGGGAATTGTATTGTGACTGCATATCTGGTCAGGGTTGTTCACACTCATACACGCTGCGTGGCCCGAATGTCACTAGGCATTATTGTTGTTACGTCATTGTCAAGACGTCTTGAGCACGTGTTAGAACAGTCGTAATAGCGTTTAAAACACCGTAGTCTCGATAAATTATGCACGACATGACGTGTCATACAGACTGTTGTGCCGCAAGTCTGATTGGTTTCACAGAGAAAGATCGTGCGAGCGATCACGTACACGCACATACAAACACATACACACACATAACGCAATGGACGGATAGTTGAAAGCGTGTATTATCAAGGAGGATGAATTATTCACATGTATTATCAAGGTGGATGAATCATTCACATGTATTATCAAGGAGGATGAATCATTCACATGTATTATCAAGGAGGATGAATTATTCACATGTTTTATCAAGGAGGATGAATCATTCACATGTATTATCAAGGAGGATGAATCATTCACATGTATTATCAAGGAGGATGAATTATTCACATGTTTTATCAAGGAGGATGAATCATTCACACGAACACGAGGAAACAATAGCGATCGTATGATTGTGGTCTGCTATAGTGCTGACAGTGCGTCTGATACTGGATATGATCGCTGTGACATACACGAGACATGATGTTGTTCCACCAACATGCTGGCACGCGCTTGTCATCACGAGCTTGTGTGTGTTCAGTGTGATTTATGACATGCTGTGTGCTTTTCGCTCAGGCTCATTCTCAATTTTTATTATGCTGATAAATTGTGTATCATTATTCAAGTTGTTCTCACTGTATTTTCAACACTTTGTTCCACCAAAACTATTCGTGTTGTAATAAATTGATTTGCATTGAGAACTTTTAAAGCAAATATGAACACGGTTTTTATCGTATCTGTTCTTTTTGATAATTTACAGAAATATGTTTCCGCCGAACCTAGTAGAAGCGGCCATATCCAAGGTGATTTATGATCATTCCATTTCAATCATTCAAATACATGCATAAGATATATTTAAATACATATGATAGGTAGTGACTATTTGTACATAGTCTAGTCTACAAATGTATGTTGAAACACGGCCCACTTAATAATTCGAGATGGAAAATGTATCTAGTGAATGTGCCAATATTCACGTAATATTTTGTAAGTGTATTTTTGTCGTTGTCACAGTACCGAACCAAACTGAAATATCCAGACGATGACACAGTGCAAGAATATAGAAAAACAGTTGGAAATATCTCAGCAGGTCAGTTATCTGATTGATGTTCATATACTTCATCTTGAATGAATGCATAATGAGTTGAATGTTTCCATCATTGGTGAGTTTTATCGAGTCGTTATTGCAACACGTGTCTTGTTCACACAGATATGGGTATAATAATCTATTTTGCTCACTTAAGAGCAGAGCCGTTGCGAGAAATTATGGGGCCCCCCCCGAAGGCAACACTTGGGGCCCCCATTTTGAATATTTAATGCATTTATTAGACATAATCACATAATACGTGAAGCAAAGGGGCCCCTAAACATTCGGGGGCCCCCCCGGCCGGGGGGTACGGGGGGCGGTTGCTACGGCTCTGCTTAAGAGTGGTCTCGTTGTTCCCTGTATAGAACAGTTTATATTTGCACGATCTTGTGTGGCAGAGGTTCCTCTCGATCTGTACAATATGTCTGGCGAGAACGTGGGTGGTACCAATATAATGGGCCTGGTCGTCTTCTCGATCGTGTTTGGTGTAGTTCTCAGCAAGATGGGCAGCGAGGCATCGACATTGTTGCTATTCTTCAACCAGTTGTCCAACGCCACGATGCAACTGACCAGCTATGTTATCTGGTGATTTGCTGTACTGTGCACAGTGCAATTTTTATTAATATTTCTCATTAATATTCAATTAATAACACAAATATTGATTCACAATGTTAATTTGACCCATGGCTCCTGGTGTGTGGTGATCTCTAATAACTATTAACTACAGAAGGTTTGTGGCAGGAAATTGGTTGGTGTATAGATGGTTGACAGCATTGTTGTCACTATCCAAGCATGATAGCGAGCAATTAACCCATATGAACCGAGCGTTGCGAGAAGGCAATACATAACATATCATATCATATTTGAGCGGTCATTTTTCTGCATAAATAGGTTGACGAAGTGCACGTAATCTGTTATTATATTGTCAATACGTGCATTATTAGATTGAAGCCGATATTGATGTTGTTGTTGTGATGTTAGCAAGTGTGTTGCTGTGTTGATGTTGTTACACTTGAGGTTGTCACCGGTGGGCGTGGCGTTCCTCATTGCCGGCAAGGTGTTGACAATGAAGTCGTTCAGCGCGCTGCTAGGTCAGCTGGGCATGTACTTCATCACCGTGCTGTGTGGCTTGTTTGTGCACGGCATGCTGGTGCTCAATCTGCTATACTTCATCGTTGTCAGACGTCTGCCGTTCCAGTTCGTCTTGAACCTCAGTCAGCCTCTGGCCACGGCCTTCGGCACCGCCTCCAGGTTCTATTTCACTACTGTGCCATTCTCTCTTTTTCTTTTAGCAGGACGTCCATGGTTCGAAACCCAGCTGATGAGAATTTCTTTGGGTGAAATCTATAATCCCACATCCCCTGTCAACCCAGCAATAAATGGTACCAGATATCAGTCATGTGTTGTGTCATGCATGCTGGGGAGGTGGCCCTCTCTAATACGCCTTCCATCCTTGTGGCGCCATAGCGTGGAGAGGGTCGGTTCTGCGATGACAGCGAGCTGCACGGGACACACCTGTGTGTTCAAATGCTTCGACTTCTTCCCGTGTAGCAGCTGTCACTTAGGCCTTTAACCTTTTATCTTTTTGTCACAGCTGAAAAGACTCAATAAGATTCTTCGGAGCGATTGACTGTCTTCACTCATGTGTTTCCACTTGTACTTATGTTGTGTGATGTTTCACAGTTCATATGTTTCCGCTTGTACTTATATTTTGTGATGTTACACAGTTCATATGTTTCCACTTGTACTTATGTTTTGTGATGTTACACAGTTCATATGTTTCCACTTGTACTTATGTTTTGTGATGTTACACAGTTCATATGTTTCCACATGTACTTATGTTTTGTGATGTTACACAGTTCATGTGTTTCCACTTGCACTTATGTTGTGTGATGTTTCACAGTTCATATGTTTCCGCTTGTACTTATATTTTGTGATGTTACACAGTTCATATGTTTCCACTTGTACTTATGTTTTGTGATGTTACACAGTTCATATGTTTCCACTTGTACTTATGTTTTGTGATGTTACACAGTTCATGTGTTTCCACTTGTACTTATGTTTTGTGATGTTACACAGTTCATGTGTTTCCACTTGTACTTATGTTTTGTGATGTTACACAGTTCATGTGTTTCCACTTGTACTTATGTTTTGTGATGTTACACAGTTCATATGTTTCCACTTGTACTTATGTTTTGTGATGTTACACAGTTCGGCCACGTTGCCGGTCACAATTGACGCCCTGGAGAAGAAGAACGGTGTTGATCCGCGTATCTCGCGTTTTGTGTTGCCCATTGGCGCTACTATTAACATGGACGGTACTGCCTTGTACGAGGCAGTGGCGGCCATCTTTATTTCGCAGGTGCGCGGCATCTCGCTCTCCATCAGCAACCTGGTGGCTATCAGGTGAACCAGCTGCACGGGCACGAGTGTCATTCAGTCAGTGCTGTGCTGTGCTGCACTGATATTATCAGTGCTGTCTGTCAGTGCTGTCAGTCAGTCTGCTGCACTGATATCATCACTCAGCCACAACCTCACTGACATCACGTGTGTGTGTGTGTGTCAGTATCACGGCCACGGCGGCGAGTATTGGCGCGGCTGGTATACCGCAGGCGGGTCTTGTTACGATGGTTATGGTACTGGACACGGTGGGTCTGCCGTCGGATGACGTATCTCTCATCATTGCAGTCGACTGGCTATTGTGAGACCTTCACTGTACAATACTCGCTCGTCACCAATTACAACAATCACTATACGCTTACATTCAGCTACACGAACTAAGATACACACACACACACACACTCACACACTCACAGTCATGCATATTCGCTCAAACAAACACACACAGCGACACGGCAAGTCGCTGCTCTGGGACGTGACCTGCGTCAACACGTTCTGAGACACACATCTGCTGGACGGCGCGGTCACTCCCGGGGCAGCAGCGCAGGCGGCAGAAGAGCGAAAGCGGCGGCGCCACGCGCAACTGTGTTTATTGTGTAAAAAACACATCCATATATACACACACACACACACACATATATATATATATATATATATATATATATATATATATATATATATATATATATATATATATATACATACACGCAATCACCTAGTATACATAAATATATATATGAATTTGTCTCTGAATCGATGTTGAACTATATTTTTGTACACCAGTATGCATGGTTTTCGTGTCTGGTACATACACGCATGTGTATGGCATGTGTGTGTGCGTGTGTGTGTTCAGAGACCGGTTTCGTACAGCTACCAACGTGTTGGGTGACAGTTTGGGTGCGGGCATAGTGGATCACTTGAGTCGCGCTGAACTGAAGCAATTGGACGAGCGCGTGCACCGCAGCACCTCCGAGCACGCGCATACGCTGGCCGTCGCGGATACCAAGTGTGAAAACACTGAAATGTGACGCACAAGCACTCACATACAGCCATACATACACACGATTAGTGTTTTTCATAGTGGGATCTCGTGGACATTTTGTATGGAAGATTCTGCATGATACTGTGGCATTATGTCATTTTTATAGTTATCTATATGACCGTGCTTGTCTGTTGATGTCATTCAGCGAGTCATTTGAGTTGTTCTTGAAACACGTGCTTTTTCTCTAGATGCTCTTTCAATTTCGATCCTCAACATATGTACAACAAGTAACATATGGCATAGAAGTGATTTGAGTGCGTATTTGCTTGCATTATGTTCGTTCGCTGTGAACTGTTGACCCATCAAACATCACAGTGCTTGCAATATATATCATTGGTAATTTTCGCGTGTCAGTCGGTGTATTAGTGTCTGTATGTTCAGTGTATGGCAGTGCTGAACAATGAACAATGCATCATCCTGACGAAAGTGTTGACGTCATAACCGTGTAAGAGTTCAATTGATTTCTGCCAAACCACATCGACCGACATTATGCCCAGCTCATTGACAACTCAACTGGAAACTGTATTTCAGCACGAGTGAAGGCATAAACAAACACACTGACGGTATTCAGCACGGTAATATCAGCGACAAGAGGCAGCAATACGGCTGCATATCAGCAGTCCTGGGCTGCCCTGGTCACGTTCAACACAGCAGACGTTTCACTTGACTAGACTGCAATATTCTGCCGGACTCGGACAACAAACAACTTGGCAAGATCAAGTCCAGCGGCTCAGCTAATCAATAAACAATACATGAGCTCGCGCGCGACATCTCCAGGCACTTCTTGGATAAACAATAGTGTGTGTGTGTGTGGGCGGTGATTATTTGTCGACGCTGGGATCGTCACCGGCGTTGTGTTGCGGAGACCACGAGGCACGTGCGTGACACGTGAGCGACACGAGCAGCGAGAACACGGCCACGACGCTGAGACAGGCGCGTAGGCCGCGGAACCAGCCGGGGTAGCCGATCTGTGTGATGTCAGTGTACCCGCTGGCAGCCAGACCCCCCGCCACCAGCAACGTGGCGAGCGCGTGCGACGGAGTGAGCACTGCCAACCACGCGAGCAGGGACGGTCCCACTGATGACACCATGTGCGACCAGGTGGCGCTGGGTCCGGTGTGAGGCCACAACGCGGCGCCCCACCTCACGCCGCCCAAGAACGACAAAATGCACGCGCCGTACAGCAGCTGCGCGTGCAGGATGGCAGGCGGACACGAGGTTGAGTTGACGGCGAGCAGGGCAGGCGTGATGAACGGCAGGAGACCGGCCGAACCAAGTAGCAGGGCGGGCGCCGGCGCTGAACGTATCTGTATCAGGTCACGCACCAACTGCCCGACACTGGGACTCTCCGGCCACGTGGACATGTGCTGGAGGGTAGTGGCACGTGCACCTCCGCCAGCCACATTGTCAGTATCCACTGGTCGCACAAGACACCGTACAGATAGCGCTCCAGTTGGTAGCAGGTGTCTGCTGGTTGGACATCGGCACAACACTGACAACATCGCCTCAGTCACTGGTAATCGTGCTGGTAGTAAGGCTCTATATCAATATCACTGAAACGGAACAAGTAACAATAGAAGTGAGCAGTTTCAAAATAACCATGTCCGGTTAATATACGACTCGCTGATATCTAGATCAACAGTGCTAACAAATACACCAGGTTATATAACGCCACAATAGCGTTATATTAACTTGGTGCATTTTTGTAATATATTAGGAAGACCTAGAATATTGATCCACGAGCATGCGGCAGACTCAGACGAGAGTGATGACGTGAATGAGCAGATTAACGCCGGGCTGAAAATAAAACTGAAAACTCGGCTTCTCCCCCCTTGGTCCTGGAGAAACCTTGTTGTTCTGAAATGGTACTATATAAGAATGTAGAACAGACAAAAAACAATTATATTTAGACAGGCGCGCGTGGGCAACACTGGGTCCTTACGTATTATCGGGAGGACCGGTTCATTTCATTTCATTTCATTAGGTTAGGTTAGGTTAGGTTAGGTAAAATTCTGATTAGTAATAAACACATTCCAAAATAATGGTCACCTAGCCTAGGTTAGGTTAGGTTAGGTAACCTAACGTAACCTAACCGGTCCTCCCGATAATACGTAAGCACCCAACACTGCCCCACGCGAACCTACAAAACGTCACTGCACGACCATGCCTCGAATATGACTCCAACACGATACATATCGCCTCACCGCCACACACGGGAGCACACACACACGCGCAGTTCAACCACCCGCATTCTCGACCAATCAGCGGCAAGCTGGTCACTTGCTCGCCGCCGCGGGGCATGCACACTTGACACACAAACACAATCGTACAAATTCTCACACAAACATAGACACACTAACACGTTCACGCACTCAGGCACAATCTCTCACACATTCTCTCTCTCTCATTGCAAAAACTCGCAGCACAATCAACTAGGCGCGAGAACCCACACGGATCTCAATCTTTGTATATTCGTCGAGTATGTATATTTTTATATTGCCTGCGCAGCATAGGCCAGTTTTTAAACAACATGTATATAACTGGATTTTTTTATATGACGGCTGACTATTCGTTGAACCGAGGATTAGCTTCGTGAATATTTCCAGACTGAAATTATTCTGACTAGGCGCACACCACATTGCCTACATGAACAAACAATTGTTTGGGGGACACGGAGGCAGCATTAGTAAACATTACTGATTTCAAATAATTTATTTAAAATAAATACACTCAATCCTTATGCTGTCCATTAGTCACGATAATTGTTGACAATGAGACAATTCATTGAATAATTTCAATTTATCTGGTATTGCACCGTTGTCGACGAAATTGAGGGGTCACCGCCAAAACTGACCGACAATGCGTTTTTCGAGGTAGGCCTGCTTTTATGCACCTCCTTGGGCTTATTTTCATCGAGCTTTTCCTGTGATATTTCCGTTTTTGGTCATGCAGTGAAAACTTAAATTAGCAGATGAAAATCGATTTAGCGAACCCGCAATCTTGTATTTATAAGCTGAAAGCTCAATGAATGTGGTTGTGAGGTAGCTTATCATTTTTCAAACAAAGCAGTATGGTAGTTGAATTCAAAATTCATGTAAAATGGATATGTATAATTGTAGCAGTGTCAAATCTTCGATCATAATTGCAGTCTCAAGTCAATGATTAGCACAGATCGTTGCTAAAATGTCTTCGGAATTCACGGTAGCCTTGAAATAGTGGTGTGAAATACGCTTGCACATCAAGTGAATGTCGAGGAGCTAATTCGTATGTAGGTCAGTGGCAACATGGAATTGTATAGTTAATTGCAATTGAAATGGATTTAGTTTACCCTGCGCCTTAACGATATGTCATTTAGATGTTTATTATTATTGTGGTATATTATGTTAATTTGGCGTATCAATAAGATGCAAGAAATGTTCCAGAAATGTGTATTGCGGTGGCGTAGCATACTTTGGATTGTGTAACCAGACGATAATTGTAAAATATGCTGAAAGATAGGCGCGCGTGGGCATCGTGCGCTTAAAGCACCACATCCCCACACAATGTCGCATCCTAACACAACATCCGATCGCCACCGCTTGATATCTAGAACATTCACCAGTATCTGGACTGGTCAAACACACAAACGCACACATACTCACTGAAAAAGCGATCGACGACACTCGGCAGAACTCCAAATCAACAAATGCAATGCGAAACACACAGCCACACACTTTGATTAAATAGGGTCTGACTGTAGATTGTATTTATTGTATGTAACTATCATGCAACACCTAGAACTTCTTGTCTCAGCTGATTTGCTATGCCCCAGCGTCAGCGTAGTATTGGAAACCAGTCATTCGAATGAGATGTATTGAATTCCAATCTTGATAATTTGGCTGAAGTTTATAATTGGCTCCCTGTAGGTCCGCCCGTGGCAGGATGATCCTATTTTTGCATGTCATTGCTTCTAGTTTGTTGATTCTCGAATTCTAGCAGGTAAGAATTTCAGGTAAGTCTTTTGTATTGGGTAGGGTATTTTTGAGTCAGTCAGTCAGAATGTGATCCTAAAAGCAGTGAGACCTGAGGTAGGATATTGGAAGTGCAGTTGTCGCAGTTTGTGCTCCTATAAAGTATGGACATTTTTAATTAAGTCCTTGCTCAGTTTTGCTTTGTTGTGATGTTTTACAGTGTTGAGTGATGATGTCAGCGACGTAGTTGTGCTTTAGCGCTGCACAATGTTGCCGAGTCGAGTGGGTTTTCTGGTGCGATTTCTGATCTCACCGGTCGCATGTCGCCGTCTCCCTCCTTGTCGTCTGGCAGGCCACAGCAAGTGGGCCAATATCAAGCACACCAAAGCGGCCATTGACATTGAACGAGGCCGCTACATCAACCAGATGCACGTGCGTATTCGCGGGGCCACCTCAGACGGTAACACAGACCCGGAATACAACCCGAGGCTGCGCCAGATCATAGAGGAGGCGCAGCACAACAATATCCCCAAGACCACTGTGCTCAACTTGCTGAAGAAAATCACCAGCGACAAGGACGGCGCGAAACCGTCTATGCTCGAGCTGCGAGGTCCTGGTCCCTGCTACGTGCTGGTCGACTTGCTGACCCGCAATATCAGCATCTTTATCGGCATCATCAAACCAACCATGCGTCGCTCGCGCTTTCTTCGAGCCGACGCCAAGCATGCATTTGAGCAGCGCGCCTACGTCGTCACCGACCTTCCGCCAGACTCTGAGCCGCAGCAGTCGACGGCTGCCCTCACTGACGACTCGCTGCTCGAGACTGCCACCGAGCACGCGATCATGTCTGGCGCCGAGGAGGTGCGGCTCGAGGAGGCTAGTGATGGAGCTCGCGTGCTCGTCTTCTCGTCAGACTGGGAGAACGTGTACGGCGTGCGCAAGAGTCTGGTGGAGTGCGGCTACTCGGTCCGCTCCACCGACATTGTGTACGAGCCGCTGCGACTGGTGCAGCTGCAGCCAGACGATGAGCTGCTGTACAGGCAACTGGTCGACAAGCTGCACGAGCTGCCCGAGGTCACTGCCGTCACGAGCAACGTGCAGCTCAGCGAGCAGGCGTGATTCAGTGCTCACTGCTGCTGTCCTGCATGTTTGTGTGTGTGTGTGTGATATTACCTTATTGTATGAGCGTGTGAATCAGCAATTGGTGTTGTATTTGCTAGACAGGCGAGTGTGTGTGTGTGTGTGTGTGTCATTTTATCGTCAATACACGACTGACACTGATACGTTTGTGTTTATTCAATTGTCGGATGTTGTGACTGAACGATGGGCCTGTTTCTCCAGTGAACCCGTTCTCCCAGCACGCCAGTATATTCAGGCAATGCCGCCTATCCGATATTGCAGCGATAGTAGACCAATCAGTTGGTGAATCTCATTCAGACGTAGTGTACAGCAGACTGAAGCAACTGTTTGGTGTGCCACACGGGTCATGTGTATAATGTGCTAATCATGTGTATAATGTACGGTGTTTTAGATGAAAATATCTGATTTAGTTGAGGTTTTTACTTTCGCCAGATCACATTAAGGTTTATTAGCCGAATTTGTGTGAGTTAACGAGGCAACTCATTATCATTCTGCTATTTAATTTTCTGTATTGTAATGTATGCAGGTGTGGTATTATCAGACGAGTGGTGTGTCTGGTGTGTGTGGAGATAATTGAAGCCAGCGGTTGTGTCGGTGATGAGTGAGTTGGTGTTGGCTCCTGCGCCTAACTGGTACTGCAGTGGTGCTGTGTCCAGCGATGCAGCGTCGTGTATTGTATACGCTGCCAACACCAGTCTGGTGCTGGTCCAGTTGTCGAGTGACAACAATAATGCATGTATCGCCGAGTTTCGCGGCCTCATTCACCAGGCACACAAGGAACGCATCAACGCCACCGCCATCTACCGGCAGTCAGACGAACTAATGTTCCTGTTCTCTGCTGCCGACGATGGTTTTGTCAAAATGTGGCAATGCTCGTGCCAATGTTCGTCATCAGACTCGCCGAAATTCACCGTTGAAATGGCCAAACAGCACAATGTTCACTCGGTGAGGGTCTTTCTGTCTGCTTCATGTTGAGTTTCATCTGTCAATTATGCCGGTTTCGTGATAACGCTGATTGTATGTGCTATCAGTAGACGGTCAATTTGCTCCCTGCACTGCTATAATATGAATATTTACGCTACTTCTGGTTCCTTGGCTGAGTTAATGGGCTGTTACAGAAAACAACAATCTACATATAGACCAGAGCTAGTGCAGGCTTGTGCCCCGCACCCACATGCAGTATTAGACCTGACTGTGTGTTGTTGTGTTGATACATGCGTGTCACTGTATCTTCTCTGCCTCAGTCTATCATGCAGTATGATGTGTGTCAGGGCGGGGGCGTGTTGTCGCTGGACATCAGTGCTGCGAGGCCCAGTGTGGTGGTGTCAGTGAACGGCGAGGGTGCAGGCTGCTGTGTGGTCGTGTGGGACTCGCAGGCTCACACGACACGACGCGTGCAGCTAGCTGAGGTGCGCGTGAGTGCCGGCGACTGCGTGCTGCGCTGTTCTCCTCACTCTCACCAACTGGCTCTGCTCTCTGCCAAACACGGCGTCATCTACTCAATCTCGCTGGCAGGTGCATTACCATTACATCGCAGGCTCATACATGAGGCTTGTCTTAACAGGTACTGTTGCTATATTGAGTATTTGTGACACATGTGTTTCTGGTGAATAATTGTGGTGCACCAGTGTAGGTTTTGTGAGCAAAACGAGGCTTAAATAGACACCAGTCTGTTTTGTGTATCTCGTTGTAGTGTGGCGAAGAGCAGCGTGTACCACTGCGATATCCTGCGTGCGTGTGTGTGTGTGTGTGTAGGAGGAGGCCGTGTGATGCACAAGTTTAGCGGTCACGAGGCCGAGGTGACGGATATTGTCTGGTGTCCCGGCATCAACGAGCTGCTATCATTCTCTGATGATCATTTGTTCTGCTCGGTCGGTCGCGACCACACCCTCCGGTCAGTCACAGTTCTATTTCGTGCGGCAGCACTGGTGCAGTCATAATACTTGATTTGTCCGGCTGTTTAGTTCCGAGTCTGTCAACAAGTAGTGATATTTCTTACTGCAACACAAGCATGAACACCACTACACTCATGCTAGCGTGTCATATCAATGCGTGATTGTGTGTGATTCCTGGCTCGTTCATCACGTGATGTGTTTGTGCACGTGCCAGAGTGTGGGGCAGTCGTGGTGGACGGTGTCACGTGACTCACAAGACTCGGGCAGCAGGACGTCGTGCAGCGGCAGCCGCGGCTGATCGAAACTGGCAGTGTGTGTCGTGGCCGCGCACTGACTCTATTTATTACGGCACTGCAGCAGGTCAAGTGGCAGCCCTGCACCTGTCTTCTGGCGCCCAACACTCTCGCAAACAGGTGACAATGCGCACCATGTGTGTGTGTGTGTGTGTGTGTGTGTTCTGTCATGGGTAATTCACAGGATGCCTCGCAGCAGTATGGTACGTGAGCTCATCGTCTATGTTGTCTGAATGATACAAGTTACGTGTGTGTGTGTGTGTGTGTGCATAGTCAGTTGAGAGCGTGCACAGTCGTGCAGTGTGCAGCTTGTGCGTGGCTCGTGGAGGTGCAGTGTTGGTGAGTGTTGGTGCAGACCGCCTGCTGATCACACACTCTTTGTCACGAGCTGATGAGAGTCCTTGTCCGCCACCTTCCTCACTGACTCACACCACTCTCGGAGGATTCTGCTACCAGCTGGCGTCGTGTGCACAGGACCCGGGCAGGTAGTATAACTCAGCCTGCCTGATCTGTCACTGATCTTCTCAACTCTGCCTGCTCTTTCTTGTGACACAACACAGCGCGAATATGTTGTCAATCAACTGTGTTGACTTCGATTACAGTTTTGCTGTTACTCACTCAATTACAGTTTTGTTGTGAATGTGTTTGAATTTTCTTTTCCACGCTGTTTAGAATCACCTGCCTATTTGTCTTCTTAATGAACCGCTCCATCATGTTTGCGTTTCAAGTATGTTTATATAGGTGTGTATGTGTGTGTGTAACAGAGTGGCGGTTGCGTGTGGTGATAATTTAGTGCGCGTGCTCAATATGAACCGGGACCACGCTGCTTCCAGCTGTATCGTGCTGCGACACGGCATCAAGAGTAAAGTGACTGCTGTGAGTACCCCGGCAACATTGTCACGTGTCTGCCTCATGACAGCTCCACTGTGTCTTGCTCGTCATCTGCGCTTCAACTGCTAGTCTATCTGTCAAATGAACAACGTCTGTTAGTGCATCTGTGTGTGCATGTGTGTGTGTGTGTACAGGTGTGTTGGCACCCGTGTCACGACAATCGCCTGGCGTGCGGTACTGAACTGGGTCGTGTGAGTGTGTTCGAGCCGCTGTCGGGCAAATGCGTGCAGCAGAGCGAGCGCAGACACAGCAGCGCCGTGCTGAGTGTGCAGTGGAGACGCTCAGAAGGCAGGTGTGCGTTGTTCTCCGTGTCTGTCATGGACGGTGTGTGGCTGCACCAGCAGGGACAGACGGCGTGTGGCTGGCCCGATAATGACATGCTGGCGGGACGGTCGTGTGTGACACTGCGCTGGAGTGAGGACGGCTCGCTGGCAGTGCTGGGTTGTGAGGATGGATCACTTGTGTTTCTCGACTGGTCGACCTCGTGGCAGCTGCAATGTGCCACGTGTCGCGGTCATGTGACTCAACTACACTGGCACCCCACCTGCAACCAGGCTCATTGGAACCACACTCTGGCCGTCGCCTCGAGCACCGGCCGTATCCGGCTGTTCAGAGCCCACCGTGCGTCACACAACACTGACCACACACGACTACACTATCTCTCTTGCTGTAGTGATTTCTATGACCTTGGTGCAGTATTGCAGTGTAGTTTAGCCTGTGACTGGACGTGCATTGTGTGTGTGTGTGTGTGTGTGTGTGTGTGTGCAGCGTTGTTGAGTGAAGATGGTCGCAATCAGAGTCTGCAGCCGTTTATTCAGCTGGACGCACATAAAGCTGCTGTTTCTGACATCAGCTGGTCTCCTCATTGTGTTGGCCAACTCGCCTCCTGCAGTCTCGATAAAAGCACGCGGGTACATGTCTTCAAGTGTTCTAGTGTGTTAATTGCGTGCATTGCGAAATGTTGGCATTCTAACAGGGCGTTTTGTTGTACGCGTTCTGTGCTGTTTTCATCATTTGTGAGTAGTCTTGTAATCACTATTCAGTGTGCCACTGTTCCTCACAACGCTCTTTGTTAAGTCATATAGCGTTGGTGATAGATTGAGTGATGGTGTGTGGTGCAGGTGTGGGACGTTCAGCGTGGTCAGTGTATTGCCGTGTTCACTAGCACGTGGCGGGGTGTTCGATGCTGCTTGTGGCACCCGCTACACCAGCATCTCGTGCTATCTGCTGCCGAGGACTGCACTCTGTCTGTGCACAATCTGCTCTCTCCTGACTCGCCGCCTCCGCTACTCTGCACCACCGGTATCGTACTCACCACACACACACAAACACACACACACACACACACACACATACACACATGAATAATACTCGGACATAAGTGTGTACTGCAACGAAACGACTCCACAATCGAACACGCAACAAACTCAAGCAGAAGTAGATATATTGACAGCCACTGTGTACACACACACACGCGGCCACTTGTGTACACGATAAAGCAGTAACATACACAAAAGACCCACCACCGGAACGCAGGAATGTAACCCAAACGCGCTTGTAACCCATACCCAAACGCAACCCAACCTGTGTCACCTGGTTTACGTGTTGATTGTTGTCAGATACAGGTGTCAAGTCACAACCTGCTTGCTCTCAGTCCAAAAAGAAGTCCCGCTCCTCGACAAACAAGAAAGTTCACAGCAACAATGAGGCGGATGTGTCGGCTGGCTCGCGCGTGACTGCTGCAGTGACTGGCGGTGATTCGTGCCAACAAGCACGAGGCAAGTAATTTCGCACTGTCTTTATCCCTATAATACCATTTCCGCCTCAAACTTTGATGATACGGTCTTTTGTGAAACAATTGTGCATCTAACTCTTATTTTTAAAATTGTTATAAAATAATTTATACGTGTAATTGTGAAAATCAATCCAAACCTATATAATTTATTGTTTGTTGAACTATTTTTGTGAATAAGATTCTTGTCTTGAGACCCTTACATATATCACTTCTGGATGATATTTTCAAGAGTTGATGACATTCATATGGTGTTGGCATTTTTTATGATTTAATGTTGCGTGGTCTATGCTTGAATCAAAATTTTATACAACCAATTGTTATTGTAATCATACACCACACTCCAGTTTTTGTGCCTGTAATCACGTGTTGGTGTGTCGTTGCAGATCTGGGAGACGGGAAGCGAGTGCGCACACAGAAATGTCTCGTGCCGTTGAGTGTTGCCCTGGAGAACCGCGGCAAGAAGTTCAGCCAGACTGATATTGACCTACTGATCGACCAACACAGTTCTTCAGCCAGTGATTCTGTGACGTCATCGCATGACGCCATCACTTCTCATCTGGCGTTGTTTTGTGAAGACCAGTCTGCGTTTGATCGCTTCATGTCATCAGAAAGTTAGGCCGCCATTATTTGTGCATATTCTGCCTGTATTTACCGCGTCAGTCGTGAAATGCCGAACTTTTTCCTGATTAAATCCTAACAGTCTTCACCTCCATTATATCAATGCTCTGTACGATTTTTATCATTATTTACAGGCAAATCCAGTAGCATGGGAAGAGTGCAAGCACTATTACTACCCTAAGGTGGCCCCATGTACCGGAAGCGCCCAAAAAATTCAGAGAGAAAGAGAGTAATAATATGAATTAAAGAAAATAAAACAAAAGAAAATAATAATAAATAACAATAAATAACAAACCATCATCCGATAACACTCCATAGTGTCACTCCGCCCACGTTCCTCAATAAATAACAACAATCAACAATAAATATGTGATTCAATAAATAACCACCATCTATAAATAAGAATAAGAACAATAAATATGATTCAATAAGAAACATCCAACAATAAATATAAATACGACATGTATATTTTGCTGTATCTTGTCGTCAACTCAGCTGCGTGTACGATGATACACTCGTGTGTGTATGTGTGTGTGTGTGTGTCAGTGAGTCACCATCAGTCACAGCGTGCACTTTTACAGTCAACTCAATTGGGCATGTACCGCGGCGATGTTTCCGACATTATCCGCCAGGCGGCGCTGCAGTCCTGTCTCAATGACCATCTTGTTTCTCTGGCTCCGATGGTCTCATATAGGTGTGCATTTACCATCCGGGTCACGGCACCAGCTGTTATTACGCTTGTCTTGTGTTGATCGCAAGCTGTGTTATCTACTGCGCTGATGTGTGTGGTATTTGATGCACTGATGTGTGTGTGTGTGTGTGTGTGTTCTGTGCTCAGCTTCTGGCAGCAGATGTGTTGCAGCTACTCGAAACAGTTGGAGGATGCAGGGGATATTGTGCGTGCCTCCTGCTACCTGGTCTCCAGTCACAAGGTCCGTATCAGTGGCTCTTGCACTTCAGTGTATCTCACCGTACTGCAATGTACCATGCTATTTATTAGTGCACGGTTCGCGTTTTGTCGCATTTTTTGCTACAACTATTAATATTTCATACTTGTGTGTGAGTGCACGCATTCATGTGTTCAAGGGAACGCATGACAGCGCTGTGCTTTTTTATAGAATAAATTGTAGTAGTTGCCGCCGTTCTCATTTGTGATATAGTGGTGTTTGTGAATGCTGAACTGTTAATATGGTTATGTATTGGTATTGTTAACTGGTAATGTGGTCGTGTCGTGGGTCAGTGTGTGTGTGTGTGTTGTTATGTAGTAATGAGGTGGTGTGGTATTGTGCAGGTACAGGACGCGGTAGAGTTGCTGCTGCGGCACCGCTTGTACCGCGAGGCCGTGGTGTTGTGTCGCGCGCGTCTGCCGGAGCGCAGTGCTTCTGTACACCGAGCATTAACACTGTGGAGCCAACAACTGGTGTCCGAGGGAAATATCGAACTGGCTGTCAAATGGTGATCACTCGTCTCTTATTAGCTCACATAATATTCACATATTATTCATCTCATCTGAACATATCATCACTGGTTTTCACATATCACTCATCTCATCTGAACATATCATCACTGGTTTTCACATATCACTCATCTCATCTGAACATATCATCACTGGTCTTATCTTCACATATCACTCATCTCATCTGAACATATCATCACTGGTTTTCACATATCACTCATCTCATCTGAACATATCATCACTGGTTTTCACATATCACTCATCTCATCTGAACATATCATCACTGGTCTTATCTTCACATATCACTCATCTCATCTGAACATATCATCACTGGTTTTCACATATCACTCATCTCATCTGAACATATCATCACTGGTCTTATATTCACATATCACTCATCTCATCTGAACATATCATCACTGGTTTTCACATATCACTCATCTCATCTGAACATATCATCACTGGTTTTCACATATTATTCATCTCATCTGAACATATCATCACTGGTCTTATCTTCACATATCAATGACTTCATTTTCACAGACACACATCATGTATGTCAACTTCACTACATGTTGTGCTGACACTCGCACTGCATTCACACCAACATTTCACTTCGCACCTGCTCATTTTGCTCCAATGTGGCATGTGAGATGTGAGCAGTTTTCTCAGTAGATCGTTATATCGGCGTGCATGTCAAAATGTTTTCCCGGTGAAAAATGGGTGATTTAATGGTGCCATTTTCTCGTGAACACTCACTATACACTGATATTCATGAGGTTCATTTGGTCATTCATCATTGTGGCTATGAAGTGCAAACATTCACTGCACCGGGTAACGCGTGCGTGCGAGCTTAATTACCGATTGTATCATGAATACGAGTGTGATGTGTGTATTATATGCAACATCTGTGTGTGTGTGTATTATATGCAACATTTGTGTGCGAGTGTGTGTGTGGCAGTTTGATTTTCCTGCGAGAATTCGGCGAGGCCAGTGTTTTGTTGACACGTCGGTCTGACCTGGCATCTCTGCGTCTTGCCGTGCGTCTGGCAACACTAGCCGACGATGGTGCGCGTGCCAGACAACTGCTGGTGCAGTGTGTGCACGAGAGTTGTGTTCGTTGTGAGTGGTCTCAGGCGCAGTCGCTGTGTCGCCAGATGAGTTGCCAGGTGAGATTTCCCACTAGCTAGCTCACTCCGCTCATTCACACGATGAATTGCTTATTGTTGCCGGCACTGTGTAATGTTTCGAGTTTCTGATCAGCTTTTTATGCCGAATTTATCAATTATATCAAGCAGGATATACTATCATAATGTATATCAATCAGAATGGTTTGTATTAGAATTTCCTGACATCTTATTTACTGTGCAGATTGATGTACTTCATTCAGGTGTTATTTGTACAAGCCTCATTGCAGTGATCACAGTACACTTAATTTGCTGCGCGGTTTTGTGTGTTGTTAGGCGGGCTATTACCTGTGTTTGGCTCATGAGTGCGTGGTTCAGTGCCTACAACGCACCGACCTCAGTTCACTGGTTATATGGACTGCTCGTCTCCTACTGTCTGGTGACGTCACTCGGTCACGTGATGAATCAGTCAGTGATCAGTCAGGCTCACTTGTCAGCGAGATTGGCGGTGTGTGGACAAGGCAGAGTGAGAGAGACGGTCTTGACGGCCTGGTTCCTGAACTGCGAGACCTCGACTATCTCACTGAACCCACCAACGCCAGTCAGGTGATCATCAATACCACTTAACCAGCCGTCTAACATGCTCATGTACCCGTGTATCTAACACACACACACACACACACACACACACACACACACACACACACACACACACACACACACACACACACACACATGCACACACACACACACACACACACACACACACACACACACACACACACACACACACACACACACACACATGCACACACACACACACATGCACTGCCGAATATCCTGCTTATTGGTCTGATACTGCACATATTTTATTTCGCATTTGTGTGTGTATGCGTGCAGTTGTGGTTGTCAGTGGCTTGCTCGTGTTATCGGCACTTGAGTGTCGGTGAGCATTCTGATATTCTGGCTGCGTTATCACCCTGGCTGCACAAGTGTCGTCATTTATGTGAGGACAAGCTGCCTGCTCTGGCGGCCCTGCTGGTTCCTTCACCTCCTCATGGTCAGATACAGCACGCGCCCAGATATCATGCAGTGCATGTAACACCGCTGACACGCACATAACTGCTCGTTTTCTGAGTATCATTCACCCGGACACCCGGTGGTTCACATTAATATCGTGAATTATCGAGTGGTTTTCAGGGCGGGTTTGCTTAATTACGCGGCTATCTGTGTTCTCTCTTTGTCTACACAAAATACACTAGCATCATGTGATATCACGTGACTGCCCCGACCTCAGCCCGAGAAAGATCACACGCACGTGCACATACATTCATCGAAGAGCTGCTCAGAATATAGCTCTGACAATCAGTATTGGTTGATGCGTGAATGAGGTGTTTCACATGGATTGGTGTGTTGTGTTGGCGCAGACGACGTGTGGTCTTGTTGTGGAGACGTGCTCGTTCTAGCCGTGCTGATGGTGCTGGAGAAATGTGAGCCAGTTGTGAGTCAGTCTGCGCAACATATCGCCGCCGATGGTGTGAGCTGTCGTACTGCCGGTCTTGCTGGAGACAATGCGCGTGCAGTGGTCGATGATGTATTGGACCATGTGCTGGAGTCGGTTCATCTGGCGAGCTCCGGTCTCCACACGACTCACAGCGACTCACAGGGTCAAGTGGAGCGTGGACCCGGCGAGTCACTGCTAGATGGCGCTGTCGTCAGTGCAGATGAACAGCAACAGTCTTCTCTGGCACTCAATGAGCCAACTTCACCGGAGACTGGCAGTGTTTGTGCCGAGGCTCATGTGAATGTCTCGACCGCTACAACGAGCCAGAAAACTGTGCGCCACGCCGATCTCATGTCTGGACAATTATGGCGCCAGTGTGTGACCAGTCTGACAGCCCTGACCAAGTCTCTCTCACTGGACGATCAGTCGGTCTTGCAGAGAGTGCACGCGCTCAGTTCCAAGTGCCAGTGATTGCTGGTTCTACTCTGGTCGTGTGTCAGTCGTTTATTCTGCTGAAATGTGTCGAGAAAACGTTCCGATGAGCTTTTTCTGGTTTTTGTTTTGTTTCTCAATACAACGGCTGTGTTTTATATGATTGCAGACATGCACGCCTTCTCAACACGTCTGCTCACTGAATCACCGAACTTTGCTCAATTTCTGTGTGTTCACAGTCAAGACCCTTCTCGATTTCACGACAGTGTTTAGGAGATTATCATAAATTAGTTCAATCAGGAATCTGTGATGTTTTTCTTGTATTACGCGAATTTGGGATGGATCAGGATGAGAGAAGGGGTGCCAGTCCTGCTGTGTTATCTCCGCCTGTAGCACAGCACCCAAAAAAGAAACAGGGTGGATAGATGCAAAGGTCTGCTTTTAGTCGCCTGTTACGTCAAGCAGCAGGTACGGCGGCAGCATTCTTATCCCCATCGTAAGTGAAACTTGATATATATTCGGCACTTTAAAACACCGTGATATTTTCTCTGTATTTTGTGAAGAAATACCATCATTTATAACAAATATTTACATTTTATTTTCTCCACGTACACACTACGTTTCACTTTCGAATATTGCGTGATGAATATATTCAAATGACTTTTTAAAACCTCTTGATCAGAATGTGTTATAGGCATTTTTGACATGACTGAATTTCGGCGCTTTTCACGCATTCCCAACCGCAGCAGCGTATTGTATCGCGTGCTGTTTGTATCTAATGTTTCCGTGGCTTTATTTGACTTTCGATTGAATTTTTGAATTGAACCATGGAAAGGCCTAACTGGAGACCTCAAAAAAGAGAGTTGACAAATACCAACCTGTGCAAGTTTTCCAATCGAATCAGCATATATGGCAGCCTTTTCACACTTAGTACTTTTGTGGTGACATTGTAAGTGATAGAGTTTACCAATCTTAGCATTAATTTTTATTTCGGCTTATACTGTGGTTCCATTTGCTGCATTTTTGATTTGTGAAGTTTGTGGGTTTCAATTGACCGCTTTGTTTTAAAATTATGTTGTATGCATGAAATGACAAGTGGATAAGTTTAAGTGACCTTATGATGTGTTTATACTGTTACGCCTAGCGTGAACGTTGTTGCATGTACACCACAGCACAAGGACAGTATCGACGATGATTGTCGCATATAGTACGCAAATGTTTCACAAATCAAGTGCTCCAAAACTACCACCAGCCATAGTTTTGCATTGTGCCGATATGGCTATCGCTACCATTACGCTACCATTACGGATTTTGTCTCAGGTTTCCACTTTTAGCTCCAGCACTAGTGTGCGCCTATGCTGCCTGCCGGATTAGGACGGCAAAGAGAGAGTATGAGAATTATGCCTCAAAATGACATTGTCGCTAACAGGTCCATATCCAGTCCAAGGTACTGCGCAGTAGACGCATGCACGCGCATTAATTTCTAGTTTGTGTTATTGTGGTCATAATTTTAACCTTCTCACAATTCGTCCTTCCCATGAAAGATCCGTTCCATATTTCATTTCTTTCACATACGTTTTGATGAAATTGTGAGCGGCGTGAAATGGTCAACGTTGGCCGAAATGCCAAGCCCAAATCAACAACACCAACCATTACGCAATGCAAGCACATAATGATTGACCAGTTGTAGAGATAGTTGCAGGATTATACATATCTGCGGTGCAATCGTGGCATATGGTAAAAATTTAGACGTTTTTTCACGCTCGTATATTTTTGCATACAAGAGAAGATATCTGTTCATTTCGAACGATTATTGTCTAACATTCGTTTTCGATTGAAACTTTTTTGCGTGATGATTTATGTATGTAGCTGAATTTGTCGCTGGAAGCTGTTTTGATGACATATTATTATTATTATTATTAACGTTTATTTGTATAGCGCACATTAAAACACACGCGCGAAAAGAGAAATCTTGGTGCAAAAATATAAACAAATAAGTAAGACACGCCGCTTAGGGAAAACAAACATGCGGACAATACACACACCCACAAGCACACACACTCTCACAAACACACACACACACACACGCACACAAACATACTCATGCACACACACCGCCAAATTGAAACATGGCAGTAAGAAAGAGCATAAAAAACAAGAAAACTTCTAGTAAATATATCACGCGAGACGGGTACGGTATGACAGCTCAGAGCGAAGCGTAAGGAGTAAGAGAGTGAGAGTCATGATCAAAAGATTTATCAAAGAGATGATTGCGCAGAGAAGAGGAAAACGATGATAAGGATGTGGAGGAGATAACATGGGAGGGAAGAGAGTTGTACAAACGTTGAGCATAGAAAGGGAAGGATTTACTAGACCAGGTAGATTCATTGAGGGCTCGTGGACAGGATAAAGGAAGAGGATGACGGGAAAGAAAGTTATTAGAGAGTGTAAGAAGCTGCGAGAGGTATGTAGGTTGCCGAGGGTCATGCAAAAGTTTATAAACAAGACAGCAAATTTTAAAGTGGATGCGAGGGATGATCGGAAGCCATCGAAGATTGTAGAGATAGGGTGAGGTATGACGAAAGTGGGAAGGAGAAAACACGAAACGACAAGATTTATTAATGACATGTTGCAGGATTTTCAGAGAGGAGCGAGGTACATGGAAATATAAAGAATTGCAGTAGTTGATTCTTGAAAAGATGAAACAATGAATCAGTTTAATAGCTGAGGGACGGTCGAGAAAAGGGCGGATAGGATATAGCGAACGTAGAATGAGATGACAAGTGCGAGCAACAGCAGAAATATTTGCAGAAAAAGAAAGTGAGGAATCAAGAATGACTCCGAGATCGCATACAGCCAAGTATGAGTACTTCATTGTGGCGTGTGTGTGTGTGTGTTTTGATTGGCAGTTGTGTCTTGGCTTACAAGAGGGATAGCATGGAGTGAAGTTCTCCATCGTGCGTGTGTGTGTCCGTCTTCATCTCCACGTGGTCACCTTATTGTGAGCTGCTCGATTTTTCCGTCTTATTTATTGTTTGTGCCTTTCATTTGAGCTTTGCATTACTTTTTTCTAGGAATGCTGGTGTTATGTAAATTAGTTTTTTCATATGCTCTATTGTGTGTGTGTCTGTTGTATCGTGGGATTGCGCCGAGATTTCGTTCTTGTGATATGTGACAACTGGAAGTGACATGTTCTGACATGTGTTCTCACAATTGTGCTGTGCCAACAAGCAAGGCAGCTTAAATTACAACAATCAGACCAATTGTTGATTAATGCTCAATAAAATTCAATAGTGATCTGTTTTAGCAATGAACGTGTTTATTAATTGGAGTCACGTGGATGCTTTAAGCTGTGCGTTGCAGCTGTGAGGCTTGGGCAGTTATATCTTGTTTTTTACGTAACTGCCACGCAATGATCATGTCAGTGTTGTCCAGTTGATACAGTGAGTTTTGTTAGTGCAGGTGTAGTGTGAGTGCTGGTATCATTGGTGCGCGTGATGAGCGAGCGAACGGTGGCTCGTTTATCTCGACGCCGGCGCTGTCAAGACACGAGCCATGCACGTGCTCAAGACAGCTGTTCTGAGCGCCAGCAGCTGGACTTGAGCGACGATTTCAGCTGTGTCCAGCCGCCGAAACGGTGCGTCGTCTCGCGGCGCAGTCTCACATCTTGCTGTCACTGTTGTTTGTCAGTGTGTGTGTGTGTGTTTGTCAGTGTGTCTTGAAATACAAGTTGACTGCATGCTTGCGCGTGTGTGTTTGTGTGTAATTTCAGCGTGCGTCGTGGTGTTAGTGCTAGCTCGAACAATGTCAGTCATTGTGGCGGCGGTGGTAGAGATGATATTTCCGAGTCTCAGCCTGATGTAGTTGATGCTGTCACGGTGAAACACTCCGCCAGTCACCATAACAACAGCAATCTGGCTGCAAACACAACATGTGACGCCTCGCAGAATGTTAACACACATGAGAGTTTGCCGCTGACAAACTCCTCACCGGCTCGTCGATCTGGAATATCTGGCGGGAGAGGTGGCGTGTCAGACACAACACTGCTGTCATGTCCCGTGTGTTTGCGTCGGTTCTCGTCGAGTGCGGCGCGTTTGTCGCACTTGAAGCCATGTGCTCGGCGACACAATTTGTCGGTCGATCAGCTGATTGAGGCTATCAGTCTGCAGCGACGGCAAGTGGACGAGCGGGCGGCACGAGGTCTGCCTGCCGCGCCACCTCCTCTTCTCCGTCCTTCTCGCCGTGCAAGTGCACACACTGCGCCACAACTGTCTTACTGTCACATAAACTGCACCACAACTGTCTCACTGTCACATAAACTGCACCACAACTGTCTTACTGTCACATAAACTGCGCCACAACTGTCTCACTGCATCACATAAACTGCGCCATAACTGTCTCACTGTCACATAAACTGCACCACAACTGTCTCACTGTCACATAAACTGCGCCACAACTGTCTCACTGTCACAAAAACTGCACCACAACTGTCTCACTGTCACATAAACTGCACCACAACTGTCTCACTGTCACACACTGCGCCACAACTGTCTTACTGTCACATAAACTGCGCCAAAACTGTCTCACTGTCACATAAACTGCGCCACAACTGTCTCACTGTCACACACTGCGCCACAACTGTCTCACTGTCACATAAACTGCACCACAACTGTCTTACTGTCACATAAACTGCACCACAACTGTCTCATAAACTGCGCCACAACTGTCTCACTGTCACATAAACTGCACCACAACTGTCTCACTGTCACACACTGCGCCACAACTGTCTCACTGTCACATAAACTGCACCACAACTGTCTCACTGTCACACACTGCGCCACAACTGTCTCACTGTCACATAAACTGCACCACAACTGTCTCACTGTCACATAAACTGCACCACAACTGTCTCACTGTCACATAAACTGCACCACAACTGTCTCACTGTCACATAAACTGCGCTACAACTGTCTCACTGTCACATAAACTGCACCACAACTGTCTCACTGTCACATAAACTGCACCACAACTGTCTCACTGTCACATAAACTGCACCACAACTGTCTCACTGTCACATAAACTGCGCCACAAATGTCTCACTGTCACATAAACTGCGCCACAACTGTCTCACTGTCACATAAACTGCACCACAACTGTCTCATAAACTGCGCCACAACTGTCTCACTGTCACATAAACTGTGCCACAACTGTCTCACTGTCACATAAACTGCACCACAACTGTCTCACTGTCACATAAACTGCACCACAACTGTCTCACTGTCATATAAACTGCACCACAACTGTCTCACTGTCACATAAACTGCGCCACAACTGTCTCACTGTCACATAAACTGCACCACAACTGTCTCACTGTCACATAAACTGCGCCACAACTGTCTCACTGTCACATAAACTGCACCACAACTGTCTCATAAACTGCGCCACAACTGTCTCACTGTCACATAAACTGCGCCACAACTGTCTCACTGTCACATAAACTGCGCCACAACTGTCTCACTGTCACATAAACTGCGCCACAACTGTCTCACTGTCATATAAACTGCACCACAACTGTCTCACTGTCACATAAACTGCACCACAACTGTCTCACTGTCACATAAACTGCGCCATAACTGTCTCACTGTCACATAAACTGCACCACAACTGTCTCACTGTCACATAAACTGCGCCACAATTGTCTCACTGTCACATAAACTGCGCCACAACTGTCTCACTGTCATATGTCACTGCATCACATAAACTGCGCCATATGCGAGTAATATTCAAGTTTTAGTCTATATACGTTAATACGAGGGCGATTTTCGATAAAGCGTTGTGTTTGTCCTTGTATATATGCTTATATGCACGCTAAACTACTCCGCTTGGTTTCCTCAACATGTTTAAAGATAGGCCGGAAGACATAGGTATTGATATGCGTATCAGGTAGATTATGTGACGCTATAATAAATGTTCAAGCAGAGAATGGAAGACAGTGATTATGAATGTGTGTGTGTGTGTGTTTTTTTTTTGAGACAGGTTGGTACAGCAGACAGTGATACAGATATGCAGATGGCTCTGGCGTTATCAGCTTCCTTATGCGAGCCCGGCTCTCATGATGTGCATGATGAGGGCTCGTTGTCAACACAAACTGCCTCTGTGGCTGTTTCAGTGTCGGATACTCGCAACTCTCAAAATACCGGCCGCACAATGACTCAAATGTCGCTCGTCCCAAGTCAGTCAAGTTCACACATACTGTCACCGATCAACTTTCTCGCAGATTCTCTCTCACACAGTGTATTCTCATTACTGTTACCACGGATTTACCGTGTTAATTTCAGACGGTGGCGAGTGCATGCTGAGCTCTACTGGCGGCACTAAATCTCGTGAATGCACCGTGGCGGCATTGTCTGCCGCCGCCAGGGCTCGTATTGTAGCCGACAATATTGCCAGTCTACTGTCGTGGGTGAGTGAATATTTTCATCTTATGCTCGGCTTATTATCCCGTGCTATCACGCCAGTGCGAGGTACTGTTTTGTCTTGTGCAGTATTTCTGCGTGAATGTGTGGGCTTGTTTATCATGGTTGTAATGTTTCTCGCTGTCTTGTTGAATCAGTGTAATATTGGGGACCTGTGGTGCTGCTCTGTTACAGGAACATTGTGTGCTTGCCGAGCATGGGCACGTGTCAGGAAGTCAGGGTTCTGCATCTCCTCGTCTCTGGCATATTTCTCAACTGCATGATCACACTGACTCGGTGGGCTACCACACTCTCTCACACACACACACACACACACACACACACACACACACACACACACACACACACACACACACACACACACACACACACACGCACATCTTGCCGAATGACAATGTTTCATCAAGTTAATCATGGGATTTTCGTGGTTAATTTAGGCTAGTATTTGTGTGTGAGTGGTTTTGCGTGCAGTTGTTCGTTGATGGATGAGACGCTTGTGTTTGTGTTTGTGTTGGCAGGAGAGTTTCTACGTGCGTCAGTTGGACAGCTGGGTTGATGGTAGTTGTGTCTCACGTGTCGGCAGTTTGCTAAAAGATGTTTCCAGTGTTCCTTGTCGAGTCAGCCTGACACAAAATGTGAATTATCCTCATTAATCAGAGTATTACACTGTGCCACGTGTGTGTGTGTGTGTGTGTGTGTGTGTGTATGTGTGTGTGTGTCATTCATACATGCGCATATTATAGTTCTATTGAAAACCACTGTGCAATATGAATGTTGATTTTTGCGATGTTCTAATGGAATATGGGTTTTTTTTTCTGAATAACGTCATTTAATTATCAATTTCTATTTTGCCAGCGTGCATTTCTTATTTGGTTTATCATGTTTTCTCATGCTATCAGTGCGCTATCTCTAACTCGTTAATATTGCCTTTATAACGCTGTCACATTCTGGCCGCTTGTATTTCGTTTGAGAGATACTCGCGTGTGCTGGCTGTGATGTCAGTGGTTTTCAACTGTGGTGTTTGTGTTGTGCAGACGAGCGAGGCAGCGGTGTCAGTTGATTGTGTGTCTGGCACGCAGTGTGCTCTTCTCTCGCTCGCGCAGTCTGCCGCGCCACACAGCGAGCACGGTCCTCAAGAAGTCACTCCTCACAGTGACTGCAGCAGTGAACCTGATCATGGTGTCAATGATGACGGGAAGAGCAGTCGTGATTCTCCCCATGCTGGTCACTGCAATAATAGCGGCGACCTGTTCACCGACAGTCAGACACACAGTGCTGTCAACGACAAAACTACCTCAGTCGACGAAATAGACGCCGTCATAGAAGATCGTGTGGAAATCCTGCCTAATGCAGCCGATACACAAGACAGCTGCTGTTCTGCCGCAGTAGCGACGAACACTGAAATAAGTCTCGGTGAATGTGAGTCATCGCGGAAAAGTGTATGTTCTGTGGCTGGTGCACCCTCGCTGGGCCTTGTTCTGTGGCGTGATCTCGAGCTGGGTCACGGAGACTGCTGGTTGCATTGCTGTGGCGGAAGCGTGAGTTATCATCGAGCTGTGGTGTCTGCCAGGTGCTGTGGTCTTGTCGAGGCCGATCTCAGTCAGTTCAGCGCTCGCTGTGTGCGCCTGTTTCTCTATTATTTATACACGGGTGAACTTGAAGCGTGCGATGAGGCTGACAACATTCAGCTTGCCAGACTGGCTGATGTAACGCGAGATCAGGCTTTGTCCAGACATGTACGTCATCAACTCGGTCATTGTTCCAATGAAGCAGCGCCTTCAATCACTTTATCATCCCCAGATCTCATGCCGACTGTCAACACACGTGGTGACTTTCAAGATGATGATGTTGAAGAAGCTATAGCTCTCACAGAACGTCCAACATCTGTTCTCCGCTCTCCCACAGTCATTGAGTCATCTGACTCGGACGGGCAATCTCAAAACAGTCTTACTCAATTGTCCCAGCGAGTTTCAAGCGACGCCTCACAAGTATTGAATGACCCAATATCATGCAAGTTGCACGTGAGTGAGGGCAGTGCAAGTGCACGCGACGAGCGTGGTGCAGTGGTCTCTGCTGCGGCATTCGCATCATCATATGACCGTACTGGGATCTTGCATCAGTCTCAATGTGATCACGCCCCGATCACTGCGGCTGTAGATGTCAGTCCATCAGACTTTGTGTCGCCTCTGCGTGCGAGCCAGGCTCGTTCTCGCCAGTGTTCTTCATCGTCAGATTTGTTCATGATAGATGAGGAAGAACCACAGTCCACATCAGCCAAATGTCACCTCATCTCTGGACCTCCCAGTGAGCAGCGGCCGGTGACAGACCCATCTCTGACGAACAGCTGGGACGAGATTGGTGAGGGCTGCTTCATTGAGACATTCCAACTTCCAGCGTCCTCTCTGCTCAGTTCAACAGTCAGTTGTGACGGTGAAATACAGCGTTGTGCCGCCGTTACTCGATCTTCTGATACAACCAGCTCGCTCAATACGTCTCCCGTCGCCAGCCAACTGCCGGCTTCTCCTGTGAGTTGCTCATTTTGCTGGATATTTTATTATCAGTTAGCTCTCACGATTGCGGCTGTCTTTATCATTGATTCCCAGCAGCAAGAAGTAAAATATTTACTGTGTGTGCAAAATATATGTACAATTTTGAACAATCGACGCACACACGACGTGTAGTGGGAATTTCACTTGTCGTTTCAGCACGAGATGCCGAGCTCGCGCGTTGTTGCGGTCAATGAACCTGCCGTCGTCATGCCAACCACTTCCAGCACTGTCTGGTCTGATGCCAGTTTTCTCGAGCAACTTGACTCTCCGTGCACCAGCGTGGCCACAACATCGACCCCAGCTCGTGCCTCGTGCTGTGTGGCGCGTGTCTCCTCGTCGCCGGCTCCTTCATGCTCACTCCACTCATCCAACACTCCGGTGAATCCGTACCGTGTAACACTGGCCGCGTCTCACACTCCCGTGCCCGACTATGTTCTCATGCTCACGCCACAACTCAAGGTGCCTGTCTGTTCTGCTGGCGTACTGCGTTGTGAATGTGCTTTCTTGTGAAGAAACAGAGCGCAATTTCCACGTTGCATTGAAACGTGTTGTTATAGTTTAGCGGCGTCGTTCGTTCGTTCGTTTATTCATATATGAAAACTAGACACGAGGTGCCAATAAGTTCTGGTCACGTTGTTATATTCGTTGCATGTGCAAGTTTTATGTCTGTTTTTTTTCAATTCATTCCTTAATCCTTCTTATTTCTGGTTTCATTTATTCATAGATTTTAGTATTCGCCTTTTGGTTGGTTATATCATTGTTCTGTTGTCTCGAGGTGTCCGTTCGGTTTTGACCAGCAGCCAACGACCTCTGTGTGTGTGTGTGTGTGTGTGTGTTTGCTAGGCCGAGTTGGCACGTATCGGAGTGAAGCCAATTGCTCGACGCAAGGCAGTGGCATTACTGTCACACGTGTACAGTGAGACGCACCCGGTCGTCAACAAGGAGTCAGTGAGTGTCACATCTCACACTGGCTCCACTCTCAACTGCCCGTCACCAGTTTCAACCTGTTCTCACGCCACCACAGCGCCATCTACGCGTCAACATGACACTGATGACGTCAGCGATGATGACGAAGAAGATCGCGATGTCTCTCATGCCATTCCTCCTGATGTGTCGCAAGATAGCGAGGATATGACGTCATCACAGCAAGCCGGTGAGAACACGCCAGCATATTACATGCTGTAAGTCATGTGCACTCACTGATCAAACACTCGGCTGAAGTCACGTGTCTGGTGGTCGTGAGTGACGTCACATCACGCAGTCATACTGTGTGTTGACTCACTATTACACTCATAATTGGCTCGTGACTCAGTGAGCGCACCATGCCTGATATGCCTGACTTGCTCGCGTGTTTGTTGTGCACGAGCAGTTCCCGAGCACCGAGTGAACGCGATGATTAGCGAGTTTATTCGCTCACAGTCGGCGTTGTATGAGAAAATACTGCTGTACGAGCCAGTCTGGCTGCAATCGCTTCACTCGCAGCTGAAAAACGCCGGTCACAAAATCAGCTTGGCTCGACTGATGGACTTTCTCGACGAGCAGGTGCGCTATCACGCGCTTTCACGCGCTCCACATTGCCAGTATATGCTGATAATGAGGCCGCTGGCACGATCATCATTGACACGGGTTCAATGTGCGACGTGTGTAATTGTGTTTTGTTGCAGTGTATCACGTTTCGCAGCGAGAACAGCGCAAACAGACGCCGCTCTCCCGTCAAGAAAAGAGCGAGAAATAAACGCGGCGGCAAGACGTCGAGACATGCTGGATCCACATAGACATATTGACTGAGTGTACTGTATGTTATCACAGTGTCGTGATAGTAGAGACATGCTGGCTCCACATAGACATATTGACTGAGTGCACTGTATGTTATCACAGTGTCTTGATAGTAGACATGCTGGCTCCACATAGACATATTGACTGAGTGCACTGTATGTTATCACAGTGTCTTGATAGTAGAGACATGCTGGCTCCACATAGACATATTGACTGAGTGCACTGTATGTTATCACAGTGTCTTGATAGTAGAGACATGCTGGCTCAACATAGACATATTGACTGAGTGCACTGTATGTTATCACAATGTCGTGATAGTAGAGACATGCTGGCTCCACATAGACATATTGACTGAGTGTACTGTATGTTATCACAATGTCGTTACAGTAGAGACATGCTGGCTCCACATAGACATATTGACTGAGTGCACTGTATGTTATCACAATGTCTTGATAGTAGAGACATGCTGGCTCCACATAGACATATTGACTGAGTGCACTGTATGTTATCACAATGTCGCGATACTCGAGCACAATGTGGCTCCAGTATATGTTCACACCAACACACACACACACACACATGATATGGCATGATAGCAAGGAAAAGTGGAAGTAGGCTGTTATGTTGGCATGCACGAGGGTGTGAGTAGCATAGAAGCAGCCAGACATAACTGCATAAACTATAGTTTATATGACACGACGAGCGATAGTACCAACATAATAGACGTTTAATTATACACAAACTCAGCAAGTACATGTGTTAGACATTATCAAATAATTGCGTGATAGCAAATCATGAGAAATCGCTGAAATTATTGCACATTAACACTGTGAGACACAAAACATACGCATCGCATGATCTTCATTGATTTTGAACAATGAAACCACAGCACGGAAATGTAACACATGCATGTCTCTACACTGTTACTCTTGTCTTGAATACAACCACTGTGTAATTGTGTGTTGAGAAATGTCAAATCATTCATCGACACAATGAGCCAGCTTGACAACACGCACGACAAAACGACACTCAGACGCTGTGTGCTTGATCGCCGGGCGAGGAAGGTGAGGCTCCGTCGCACGTGGTATTTACTGCAGCAGTCTCCTGGCTGCCACACGGCGCGGCCGGCGTCAGAGTCGTCTCGAGCAGACTGTCTCGTGACATGTAGGGCGGCGGAGGTCCGGCCTCCACTCGGCAACTGAGACGAGGAGCGTCGCAGCAGACTGTGGAGCGAGGTTGAGTCCCGCCGGCCGACTCACACGAGGATGACACGCCTTCACTGCGCGACACTGCCACCGCCTCTGAGTAACTGGGAGGATTGACGCAGGGCAACATCTGCCACCACACACACAGCAGCGGTAGGTCACAAAACAGACTCAACATGTGTGACATAGTGTGCGCCTAGCAACAATCACTGCATGGTGTGTTGTGTTGTGTTGTGCCCACCTGTATGCCGTTGTTGATGTTGTATGTGACCACCAGATGGGGCTGGTGCAGCGAGGACGTGGCCGGCAACAGCAAGCAGCCGTCGGCCGCCGCACTTAGCTGGTCAGTGTGCGGGTACCGCTGCTGGTAGCCCTGCTGGCGTACGTGCGTGAACGATGACAGACGCGCTGACTGACGCAGGTGCACGCGACAGAACGCCACTATCAACACGCACACTATCAGAATGAACGCCACCGCACAACCTGCACAAACACACATACACACACACACACACACACACACACACACACACACACACACACATACACACATACACAGTGTGTCGAGCGATATATATGTGTGTACCTTATGAGGCATGTGCATGAGTGTATGTATGTTTTTAATAATTTATATCTAGTATATTGATGATTTCACACCTATGATCGTATAAATGGCAGTTTCCAGGTAGGAACGGTCCAGACTGTAGTCATCCATGAGGTTTTCTGCAAACACACACACATGCACACACATGTTTTCTCTCATAAAACACACACACACATATATATTGCGGTTTATATGAAAGTTTATATCTTTCAATCTTATAAAATTGCGCCATAACACATTGCTGATTTTTTTTAATTGCGCGTATATTTACATGTTTATCGCGGTTATTCATGTGTGTGTTTGGTGTGTTGCTATTACTACGTGAAATGTTAATTAGCTATATATGCTAATTACTACGTGAAATATTCTCCGATACTGCCGCGTTGCAGAAGTCGGTTTATATTGGTCTGACATGGCGTCTTCAATGCATCTTGCATTGTTAAGAGTGAAATTTCACGATGAAAATTCGTGTGTCCATATGAAAGCTGCTATTATTCTACACCTCCGTCTTGTGTGTATGTTTGTGTGCTTGTTGGGCCTGCATGTTGATGTATGTAAGAGCACACAAACACTGCTACGGTCACGCGCGACACGCTTGTATTTCAGGCTACCAATGATGCACGCGCGCGCGTGTGTGTCTGTGTCTGGTGTAACGTTTATAGTTGTCGATGAGTTGGCGGCAGCACTGAACGTCCTCGTGGATGAATCTGCCCGATGAACAATTTCCCTGTCGACAGCAGAACGCCCGGGGCACACATCTGTCGTTACAGAGCAACAGCTGGGAGTTTGCTGTGAGGTCAATGACCCCACCCTCGTCGGCCACGTACGCCTTCGGTCCGACACTGCACTTCACGTGAACTGCACACAATACACACACACACAGTTAATATCGGCCACAGTTAATATCGGTGTTTGTGTTAGTGTATTTCTGTCTGTAAATTAACGTGCTATATGTGTGTATGTTTGTATATAAGTATGTACGTATGTGCCTGTGCTTGTATGTGTGTGAGAGACAGAGAGAGAGAGAGAGAGAGCACCTCCACACGTGTGAGAGAAAGAGAGAGAGAGTGGGAGGACGCACCTCCACACGTGTGTGAGAGAAAGAGAGAAAGCACCTCCACACGTGTGTGAGAGACAGAGTGACAGAGAGAGAGAGAGATAGCACCTCCACACGTGTCCAGTTCTTCATCACTGGCATCTTTGCAGTCTGCATGTCCGTCGCACTTGTGGATGGCCCTGATGCATTGGCCACTGTGACAGCGAAACTGGCGCCGCGAACAAGCACCTGCCATCACACCAGCGATCGAGTTATATTGGCCAACTCACGACCGACTCACTGCTCAATAACAATTACTGAGCGAGTGCGAGCCAGCTGTGTTGCTCACTGACCAGGTCTCACGTGCAACTGGAACGATCTGAGCAGGCTGGCACGAGAACTGCGGTACGCCTCGCACGTGAAGTTGCCGCTGTCGTCGCTCTGCAAGTTGTCGATGGTCAGTTGTAAAGTGTTGCCATGACGACGCTTGTAGATGCGATCAGCGCTGATATCACATCATAAAACACGCACACAATCAGCACCGAGTGATCTGCACGAGCAACATGGCGGCGATTGCGCGAACACAAAACACGACATCATGATGCCTCTATGACGTCACAATACCAGTGTAACGACACACACCTGAAGCTGGCCGAGGAGGGCAAGTACCAGCGTATTTGCACGAGCGGCAAGGAGGTCGGGTTGGAGAATGAGTCATTGACGGAGCATAAGAGCCGCACGCTGGCACCGACGCGACGCACAATGAAGCGACTGTTGATGGTGAGCCGACTGTCGTCCACCGATATTGTCAGCTGTGCCGGAGTCTCTTCACTGCCTGGCTCTGACAGGTTGGTGACCGCGGGCTCATGAGTTGAGGACTCGGCAGTCGAGGAGATCTGTGTCACGGGGGGCTCAGTGGCGGCGGCGAAACACACGATAATGACCAATAATGGCCACTCGCCTAACACACACACACACAACACTGATACACCATCTGCTTACAAACACAGACGTACATATACTTGCAGGTTATACGGTGCGATAGTTTAGTACGTCTCTGACGTAAATATTCACCCATCGCACTAATATTTGCGGTATAAGCTGGCAGAGCAGCACACGGACACTCACCTGCACTCAGCATGGGAAAAGTGACGTCACGCCTGCTCACTGAAACCGCACAACAGACCATCCACATCAACCATTGAAAGAAGGGCAATTGAACGATGAACGCGTGCAGTTAATGACAATGACAAACATTAATATCAATTATTACTCACTGTAATTACATGCGATTACAGTGACTACCTGTTAATGTCAGTCTTGGATTGGTATAGTCACGTGAACATGTGAAATAGCCTGCGAGAAATAAATGAGTTTCTGGTTTTTGTGTTGTTTGTGGTCGTTGTGTGTTGAAAACCACTGGATAATCGGCTGATCGTTTTGCCTGTCCTGACTGTGTGCGATCACGAATGAATGTGGCGTCAGTGAGAACATGTGCACATACGTCACTGTGGGTTGAAAGCCACTGGATAATCAGTTATGTGTTTGTGAGACAAGTTCAGAAGGACTGGCACTGTGTCAGCTGCGATTGTGTGTGTGTATACGCGTTCATGAGCAGTGGAATAGCAGTTCGCAGACAGTTGTTTGACGTGTTGTTTGAGTATTTGTGGTTCCGTCGCAAGACTGCCCCGCATGGCAGGTCAGTTGGCTGAGCCGTTTATGATCAATCAATTTTTCCACAACGTTCAAACATTTATTTCCAAATGTTTCGGCTGAAGTTCAATTGTGTTCAGTCACAGTGCATGTAACAACTCATTTCATTTTGTGTTCATTTATCGCGAGCTAACCTATCACTTGTGCTTTTTGAGTCCTTCACAACATTACCAGGAGAGGCTAGATACTACGATAAGTCTTCGAAATGTGGTTCAAACCACATGTTATACCGTACTGTTCTAGCACAGGTCCCATGCATTGGCACGTAGCATATTTGAAAAGAGAATACACCTGCCGCGTTCGAAATGTGTAGACATGGATGATTGAGGTAAGACAAAGGCCTATTCCCGATTCTAACTACATTCCATTCTAATTCCATTTCGCACACGGTTCCTGTATATGCATGCAAATATCATATACCGTCATTCCTCAATCCTGGTGTTCACGACAACGTTGACGCACATTAAACAAGTCCAATCTTATTTAAGGCTATATCAAATGCATGACGTTTGAATTAACCGAAACGACGGGCCACAAACACTATTGCATAAAAGGGAAGACCGTGATCGCCGTGGTCGACAGCCCCAATATATCGTCCATCCAGGCCTAGATGGAATGAAGACAAAACATCCAGTAATCATTGTCTTTTTAGAGCCACATTTGAAAGTTAACAATATGGAGAAAGTGTGAGTTATTTTACCAATCTGTGCGGAAATTTGTGATATTTTACCAAACTGTGTGAAAATTAAATGTTGATTTTGGCAAAGGTCTCTGAATATATGAATGAATTGGTTTCATATGGTATGTAAAGAGAAAATGCCAGGGGGCCACGGGATTTCCATGCGGTCAGGGGATAAGAATGTGGTTTTTTATTATAAAACAGTTAACAATGAAACAACACTTTCAACAAACTCCAATACACGTAAAACACTCCTTCCGTTCCCCTCACTATCCTCTCACTCCTCCCAAAAATCCCCCGTGTTACATTTTTCCGTTGCGTTGCCATGACAACTCAGGAACTCTCACAATTATAAATTAACAAGCAATTAACATCAATGCAATTAACATGATAAGCAATATGTAAAAATAATTATATATATATATATATATATACTACATGCCCCCTTGATCTGAAGATCAATCAGTAACATAATCATCTAGCCACGCCGGGGTCTTCCGTTGTCTTGTTGAGCGCCGAGGCAATTCCACATCGTCGTGCTCTGCATCTGTAGGAACGTGGCGTTCGTCATGAGCGTCTCTTGCCGGCCGCACATCCAATATATGTCTCGGCATCCCGTCTACAGAAATGTTGTTTGGCGAATTGATGTCTGTTACTCTACCGCGCGTCCACTGCGTTGTACATTTAGGAACGGGTGGCTTCACCCAAACTTCGTCCCCTACGCTGATGGAAGACTGAGTGGACTCGCGTCTCGGCGGCATTTCTAACGATGGATTTCTCCACTCGTATGCATGGACGTGTTTATGTGGTACCGAATTGTGAGTCAAGCCCTCGCGTGGCGTCATATTGTACCAAAACACTGCCGACAACGGTGTCACTTGAGCTCTCTCTGCCAAAGCTTTGATGGTACGATGGTGACGCTCTACAATGCCGTTACCACTTGGGCGATATGCAGCTCTGAAATAGGGTTGTATCTTCCACCTTTCCATCAGTCTTCTCATTTGCTCTGATCTAAACACCATACCATTGTCCATGAGCAGCTCGAGAACTGGACCTCTTTCCCTGAATATCTCATCGAGAATGGCACACACCAGCTCTGCGTTCTCAGCACGCAACTCTCGCCAGATGGCGAACCGACCTGGACCGCAGTCCACAATTGACAAATATGTTTGCTGGCGGTAATGAGTCACGTCAATGGCCAATCTTGACCATGACTTGCTCACATTCAGATGTCCGGACGTGTGCTGGACTGGTGCTGGATCGATTGATTGGCATCGAACACAGCATTGAACAACACGTTGTGTTTGGTCTCGTGTCACTCTTGGATCCTCTTGTCGCGCTAAATAGAGTGTTCTATCCACACCCATATGATGTAATTCATGGAGTTCAGCGAGTCTTTCCGATGTCATAGCACATACACTAGAACTCGACGCGGTGCAATGATTCTCTTCTTCACTTTCTACGGGCATTGCCAGCCATTCTTTCTTGACGCGGGTCAGCTCGTCTGCTTTATTTACCGTGGTGGGAACTCGCACAATCTTTAATTTCAGCTCGAGCTCCTCCACCAAGTCACACAGTATACCCAACCGTCGCTTTATCAGAAGCTCAGCTGCACCTTTTGTCTTGATTCTTCTCTCCTTATTTAAGGCTGCGTTGACCCAGCCCAATACCGTTGCTGAATCAGTGCGTACTTCCACATCGGTCAAATTCCACTTGACAGCCAAATTCAATCCTTTCAATACCCCTTCCAGTTCAGCCACATTGATGTGGTGAACATCGGACTCCTTCCGCTGCCACGCTGCATCCTCAACAATATGACCACCAATCTCCAGCGCCACGCCAACGGCCAAGTTGCTAGCGTCACACCACACCACCCCCTTCTTTGTTTTTGGCACATTCCACACACCCCCTACAGGGTCACCACGCTTTACTCTATCTAACACTTCTCGAATCATTTTCACAACATTGTCACCGACCAGTCTGTCCCAATGTCCGCCATGCGCTCTGCGTTTAATGAAACTGCAGGCCAGTCTCAACCACCTCGCCACCGGGTAATGGCCTACCAATTTTCCGCACAACGAGAACAATTCCCTTTTTGTTAATTTATCAACCGACTGTGGAACTTCATTTCCTCTTCTGTACACAAGTGCACCATTTCTGTTTCTGAACACTTTCAAGCCCAGCACAGCACCTTCCTCAATAGGCACTGGCTGTTTTGCCACCAATCCATATTTCTGTAGATGTTGCACCACTGCCTTCGCTGAAATTATGGCCTCATTTACGATAATATCGTCGATGTATGAGTCGGTAGCACGCTCAATGACATCTGACTGCTGCAGCACCGTTCGCACAATTTTTGTCATTACTCTAGGGGCTGAACATAACCCAAAACCCATTCTCGTCAGAGTGTAGACTTTGCCGCGGTATTTGACCAACTGATATTTCCATAATTTCTTTGACATGTGAATTTGCAGATATGTCGTCTTCAAATCTACCACAGACGCAGGACCATCGATGCACCTCCATTTCCTCAATTTTTCATTACATATATCGATGAATTCATCACCCGTATGACTACTCACATATTCATTTAATTCTCGAAAATCGAGTACTGGGCGAACTTTTCTCTTCGTCGGTTGCACCACTGCAAGCAACGGTAATACACCCGACTTTGTGTTGCCTGTCCACGGCACCAGAATCCCTTCTGCTATCCAACGTTTCACTTCGGTGTCAAACTCGTGACGTGTTTCTGACTTTATTGTTTGATTGTAGCAGCCGATAGAGTTATTTAACACTGGGGAGTCTTCCTTCACAAACCATTCTACCTCCCATTTTTCTCCATCGAACGACGCGAAAAAATCTTTATCGTTGATACTCAATTGTGTACTCTCATTTTTCTTACCATGGTATGTTATATTGCCTGGTACTGGTGTCTCAGCACCCACAGCAACACAACTGCAATCCCCAAATTTGACACCATTATTTGTCACAAATACACCACCAAGACAATCAATCACATCCATCCCTAATACACAATCTATGTCGTTCACTATCTTATCAACTACCATCGCACGCGCTCTCACGCTTCTGCCTTCCACTGTCAAGTTGACCCAGGTCTTCCCTCGGCATTGCACCTGCCTCCCGTCAAACGCACTTATGAAACCACCTGCCTCATAATTCTTAACAATCTTCGTCGTCACGACAACTGTTGAACAGCCGGTATCCACTAATGCCCGAACATTTCTGCCTGCAACTAAAACATTGACCAGAGGCAGTCTGCCAGGCTGCGCCATCAGTGAGTCAAAGGGGTGACTGCTGGCGCACCAGTTCCCCTTTGCTCGTTTCCCGGATCAGCGGTGCACTGAACTGCAATGTGGCCTTCCTTGCCACATCTAAAACACGTCACTGATTTTCTATGGCTGCCACTTCGCGCTATATGAGGCTCTCCGCGTACGACGCATTTGTCTTCGAATGAGTTCCGGCGCACTGCAGTTTTTCTTCTGTCAGTCAGCGTGTTGTTCGCCGCCACTGCGTTCACGGAGCTCTCTCCTCTCACAGCAAGTACTCTGGCCCTGCTAAGCACTTCGCCCAATGGAACACGCCCCACATTGTTGATCTGCTGCAACTGCTTGCTGATGTCATCAGGAAATCCGTTCACGAATGATAACTTTACAATATTATCAAGACCTTCTCCAACAAATCCTGACAGTCCAGCCAACCGCCTTATTTCATTTGAAAACACATCAATGGGCTCACCTGTCCATCTCATTCTGGTCAATTTATGATACGCAATGAAGGCACTGTCTGAAAATACTTCCTTTAGTTTTTCTTCGATTCTGTCAGCATCTTCCTGATCATTCTCCTCCATTTCTAAATATGTTGCAAGGGCAGAGCCTTCCAAGTACAGTGGGAGCAAACTCGCCACATCATCCACTTTCTGGAGCTTGGCAACAAGTCGCACTTTTTTGATCCATGCGACAACATCTCCGTCTCCATTGAATGGCTTTATCATATCTTGGGAAATTTTTGCCATGCCGAAATAGCTTGTGGTTTTTTATTATAAAACAGTTAACAATGAAACAACACTTTCAACAAACTCCAATACACGTAAAACACTCCTTCCGTTCCCCTCACTATCCTCTCACTCCTCCCAAAAATCCCCCGTGTTACATTTTTCCGTTGCGTTGCCATGACAACTCAGGAACTCTCACAATTATAAATTAACAAGCAATTAACATCAATGCAATTAACATGATAAGCAATATGTAAAAATAATTATATATATATATATATATATATATATATATATATATATATATACTACAAAGAATACTGCCGCCGTACCCGCTACGTGTCTTGTAAGAGGAGACTAATAGCGGACCATCTGCTTCTTCCCTTCGAGCAACTACTGTCAGGACGGGGGACGCGATAATTTAGCAGAGTTGGTGCCCCCCTGTAACGGCAGCTGTCTTCTGTCCTGTCCTTCTCCCCGAACTAAAAAAGGCCACGGGCAGTGGCGGCGCCAAGCCCCCCTAAGCCCCCCCAAATCATAATCATGGACATTAAAATTTCTTACCACTGTAAATAAAGTCCTGTATCATTACCTGAGTACCTGAATCAGTGTGCTCCAGTCCGTTATTATAATATAATGTAGTCAGCGTTCGAGTGTAGCTCTTCATGCCTCGCCAAGCCCCCTCAACTTTTTCCTTAGCCACCCCCTCAGCCCCCCATCGTAAAAATCCTGGCGCCGCCACTGGCCACAAATTGAACCGATGAGATTGGCGAAAACGTACTAAGGCGTTGACGTTTTCTCTCCTGAAGCTTATTCAAAGAGAACTATCATTGATAACACTAATTATAACACTCGAATGACACTAATTATAATTGGCGCGCCAGCTAGTCAGATTATATGGCGCTCCCAATGAGAACTATCGAAAATGAACCACTATACCCAGTTTTTTTAGTATGTCGGAGCGTTAAATCCTTCCGTATGATATCTCCGAATGGGGAGCTTGGGAATTTACGTCCTAATTTATATGTGTGGAATATAGCATGACAAACTATTTGAAACTCTTGATGTACCAGTAGACAATTAACACCGCTAGATTAGTTTAGTTTTGAGACATGGATGTCTTATAGTTCCTCCTGGATTTTTTATAATTCCTTTTATTAACCAGTGATTTGTGTGTACCATTTTGCCGGAAGAATTATAGCACGAAATTACCGTGAGTCTGATATAGTATTTTAGGCATCGCGGTATGAGCGCGATACTCATGCGTGCTACTATCTCGCTCTCAGCTCTCTTAAGCGCGATTTTATCGTTTTTCTTGTTCATCATTTGTTTTGATACTCTTGTCTTGAATATTTTAATTCGATTGATCAGTTCAATTTACCAGAAGCTGACTTCTTGGCTCTTGGCATAGCTCTTGCATTTCAAAGGTTAAGGAGTTTGATTATCTGGTTTTACAAGTAAATACTAATGAATAATAAATAATGCTCTGAAATAGTGTAACCATGAGCTAGCTTAGCTTATTATAATACAGTTTCTAATGAGACCAAATTCGTCACTTGTTGGCTGGGTCCAGTAGTCATTGAGCTGTACGAGTTAACAGTTATTTGTGTGCGTTTTGCAGGAGTGCTGTGTGAAATTCACGCAACGGGTTTCCGTCGACTGACCAGCCATGTCAGGCTTGAACAGTTTGTTTACGTTCACCAGTCCTGCAGTGAAGAAGCTGTTGGGATGGAAACAAGGCGACGAAGAGGAGAAATGGGCCGAGAAAGCCGTCGACGCCCTGGTCAAGAAACTGAAGAAAACCAAGGGTGCTCTCGAAGACTTGGAGAAGGCACTCAGTTGTCCCGGAGAGCATAGCAAGTGCGTCACGATTCCTCGTAGCTTGGACGGCAGACTTCAGGTAAGTTGAAATTGGCGATCTTGGTGTTTGTCTCACTTGTTTTCTGCTGTGCTTCACCTCACGTCAACTATTTATCTCTATTTCCACCAATGTTTCCATCTTAATACATATCATTCATATCCAGTGACATGTTGGGCAGCTAGGTTCCAATGTTTCCATCTTGATACATATCATTCATATCCAGTGACATGATGGGCAGCTAGGTTCCGATGTTTCCATCTTAATACATATCCTTCATATCCAGTGACATGATGGGCAGCTATGTTCCGCAACTGTTGGATGAGTATCTACGTGATGGTAATATTTCCACTTGTTTTGTTGCGCATGCGCGGTGGTCACGTGAACTCAGGTTTCTCACCGAAAAGGTCTTCCGCACGTGATTTACTGTCGTGTGTGGCGCTGGCCCGACCTGCAGTCTCACCACGAGCTCAAGCCGACCGACGACTGCAGTTTCCCGTTCTCCGCCAAGCAGAAGGACGTGTGCATCAATCCCTACCATTATCGTCGTGTTGAGAGTCCTGGTGAGTGCGTGATAACAGAACCCTGCCGCTTACAGACAAACACTCACACTCACACGTTCTCTGATGCGGCCTGTACATCATACATGTTCTCTGACGTCAAATACGACCGAGCTCGAGCGTTATGTTAGACACGCACGTGCACATGTGCCGAAAACTATTCTCTAGCATATTTTCTATAGAGTATTCATCATTGGTTTATCTGTGTATTTCTATTTCTATTGTTATATAATTCTGATGAGCACCATGTATAGTGTAATAATGCGGAGCTGAAATACTGCACCTTCACTGCATGACGTTCGCTTGATAGTTGGTCGTCGTGTGATGTGTCTGTGATGTGTCTGTGATGTGTCTGTGATGTGTCGTGTGATGTGTCGTGTGATGTGTCTGTGATGTGTCTGTGATGTGTCGTGTGATGTGTCTGTGATGTGTCTGTGATGTGTCGTGTGATGTGTCTGTGATGTGTTGTACCGCAGTGCTGCCTCCTGTACTGGTGCCGCGACACAGTGAGTTTGCTCCCGGACACTCGATGTTGCATTTTCCCCCGCCACAGCCTCCACCACAGCAGACCAATCACATGCCTCACAATGGCAACTTCGCTACACTCAATTCTCCCACACCGACTGTGTCTGGCGGAGTATCGTCACCTCTGTCTTCTATCAGGTGTGAACCGCGTGTGTATTGTAAATATCAGTACACATATACGTAGTTGGATAGTGACAGCGAGCTGCACGGGGCACACCTGTGTGTTCATAAGCTTCGGCTTTTTCCCGTGTAGCAGCTGTCACTTGAGGCATTTAACCTTTAGTTGTATCAATTGTCTATATGTTCATATGTTGTTTCTCAGTCTCGTATGAATCCACTGAATCGTGCGAAATCAGCCGTATCTTTACAATTTATAATGTGTTTACTTGTGAGCTCATGCGCTTGCTAGGACGTGCTAATATATCATATCGTATTAAATCAGTATTTGTTGCATTGTTTGCACTTGGGGCTCATGAATAGCAGAGTATTTGTGTTTATCACTGCAGCAGACTGAGAGAAATAATCGTGTTTGTTTGCAGTTCGGTCGGTTCTCCCGATTGTGTCAGTCCTGATCGTAGTTCTCCGTTCGGCGTTTCAGCCGGTTCCTCATCGTCTGACAGTCCGCCGCCGCCCGCCTACTCCAGCTGTATCGAGTCTGGTGTCGGCGGTGCTGTCATGTCTCGCGCGACCACCGCCGGCACAAACTCCTTGGCCAATTGTCGCTCGCACGTCGGCGCCTCGCAGGCCCAGGCTGGCTCCAACAACGCACAGTGCATGGACACTTCTGATGCAGTCATGAACACTGACTTGCAGCCAATTGCCTACCAGGTGCGTATGTCGCCGTTTGTTCTCAATATTGCTGATGGCTTGCAGTTGCCGGTGTCAGTGACAAGTGATGGTGTTTGTGTTTGGCGCAGGAGCCGCAGTGCTGGTCGACCGTGGCCTATTATGAGCTGAACCACCGCGTGGGCGAGGTGTTCCACGCGTCCGTGCACTCAGTCATCATCGACGGCTTCACCGATCCCAACAGCAAGACGGACAGGTTCTGTCTCGGCCAGCTGTCCAACGTCAACCGCAACTCGACCATCGAGAACACGCGCAAACACATAGGAAAAGGTGGTTGTTTGGTGATACTCGCTCACACACCCACACACTCACACACACACACACACACAAACACACACACAGACACACACAGTGTCGATACACCAGTGGTATGTCGGTGGTGAGAAGTTGCTGATCGTTGCTGATCTGTTTGCAGGCGTGCATTTATACTACGTCGGTGGTGAAGTGTACGCCGAGTGTCTGTCTGACTCGCCGATTTTCGTGCAGTCGCGAAATTGCAACCATCACCACGGCTTTCACCCGTCGACCGTGTGCAAAATACCCGCCGGCTGCAGTCTCAAGATCTTCAACAATCAGGAGTTTGCTCAGTTGTTGTCGCAGAGTGTCAATCATGGCTACGAGGCCGTGTTTGAACTGACCAAAATGTGTTCTATCAGGTGAATGATGTTTAACTCTGCTCATCACAGCCACTGTTCAATATTTAACACAAGACTACAGCTAACATTACACTCACACACACACACACACACACAATCACTCGAACGTGTCTGTATGTGTTGAAATGAAGCCTTTTGTGTGTGTGTGTGTGTGTGTGTCAGGATGTCGTTTGTGAAGGGCTGGGGTGCCGAGTATCACCGACAAGACGTGACATCCACCCCGTGCTGGATTGAGGTTCACTTGCATGGACCGCTGCAGTGGCTTGATAAAGTGCTCACTCAGATGGGCTCTCCGCACAACCCCATCTCGTCCGTGTCGTAACACTCTCACACTAACACACAGTCACACTAACACACACTAACACACACTCACACACTAACACACACTCACACACACTAACACACTAACACACACTAACACACTCTCACACTCACACACTCACACTAACACACACTAACACACACTAACACACACTCACACACTAACACAAACATACACACACACTAACACACACTCACACACACTAACACACACTAACACACACTAACACACACTAACACACACTAACACACACTAACACACACTAACACACACTCACACACACTCACACACTAACACACACTAACACACACTCACACACTAACACACACTAACACACTCACACACACTCACACACACTCACACACTAACACACACTAACACACTCACACACACTCACACACACTAACACACACTCACACACTAACACATTAAGTAATCGCACTAACATTGTTCTGGTTGATAGAACTGTGTTGGTATGCATGTGAAATATTGTGAATAAGTCGAGATGTGAATATGTTTGTCGTGGATTCGTATGTTTGTGGTCATTCATGCTGTGTGTGTGTGTGTGTGTGTGTGTGTGTGTGTGTGTGTGTGTGTGTGTGTGTGTGTGTGTGTGTGTGTGTGTGTGTGTGTGTGTGTGTGTGTGTGTGTGTGTGTGTGTGTGTGTGTGTGTGTGTGTGTGTGTGTGTGTGTGTGTGTGTGTGTAGATATTATTAGTATGCGTGTGAGTAACTTGTCTCGCTGTTGCATGTTGTTATTGTGTTAGTTGGCTGGTGGTCTCGTGTCATGTGCTCGCTTACTGCCCGTGTCTGTGTGTATAGTGTGTATGTATGTAGATATGTGAGTGTATGTGATCGGGTCACATACGTGCTATATTATTGTCATAAGTCGGGCGTGCATCAGTGTTGTCTGTGACTTTCATATAGACTCTTTCTTGTCGATATTTTGCCGTGATAAATTCTACTGTGCCAATTTGATAATGTTTTCACGCACGATCTTATTACATCGGCTGTTTTTGTTATTTTATGATTTATTTTGTGTATGGTGGATGTTGCGGCGGTTAAGCTCGTGACGGCAGCTGCAACATTGTGTTTGTGCCATTATTTGCCAGTTTTTGTGTCATATCTTGCAACTTGTGCTGTGTTCAGCACGCTTGTCGTCGGCCATTGTGGGTGTAATTGAGATTGGTGTGTGTGTGTGTGTGTGTGTGTGTGTGTGTGTGTGTGTGATGGTCTGTATGTAATCATTTGTATGCAGTGAATGTTGTCGAGAAATTATCCAGCCACGATTTCCATAAAAGTGCATGCTGTGTTGACTATAATTAATTACTGGCAGTTCTAATGGATAATCATTACTGACAATTCGATCATGGATAATTGTGGAATAAATCAGGATAATAGGAAGTTATCACGAACGATAATTACGATATTGGTAATTGTGAATAATTCCAGCAAACACTCACTGAGGACAATTATACACGGTTTTTACCTGATATTACCGCTAATTTCTGCTCAGATCCACCACGATACACGGTGACCGTGCACTCTTGCAAGTAATAGTTTTATAATTCTTGCCGCTGGCATATTTTGCCATCATGTTGTTTTTGTACAGGTTTTTGTTGATGTTCAATTTTATTTTCTGGCTTGTTATAGTTTAGTTGGGTTGTTGTTATTGGCGGTGGGTTGTATATGGTGGTTGCGACGTTGTTACGCGCCTCTTCTGGCTTGCTACATAATGGTTTTTCAAAACCATTTTCGCTCTGCACTTTTTAATACACTGTGAGGATTGGGTCATCGTTTTCTTATGATTCAACTTGTTTCGAAGGTCGACTTTGACGTGTAATTTACATCTCCACAATCGTACGTTTTCACCTCAGACGACTGTGTCAGATTAATGACTGAATTAAGGTGTTACTATTTGACATTATCTTATGCTCATGAGCTCCTGAGCACCTCAGTGGCTCAGGAGCTGAACTCTCGTGTCAGTATGTCAATTTCAATGATATGTTCAACTTGGTCCAATTATGCGTGGAGAGGACCAGGTTAACCTATATCATACCAGGTATAGAAAATATGCATGTACATGAAAATATGCATGTATTTCAATCAAAATTCACAGATCGTCTCAAATACCCAACGCATATATATTCAGTGAAAATATTGAAGCAAACCAATAATCAGAGCCGTTGCGAGGAATTATGGGCAAAGGCAACACTTTGAGCCCCCATTATAAATAAATCACCAAATAATGAATGTATTTATTTGACAATCACATAATACGTGAAGCAACAGGGCCCTCAACATTCGGGGCCCCCCGGCCGGAAGGTACGGGGGGCGGTTGCTACGGCTCTGCCAACAATGGGTTGTTGAGTTACAACTATGTTCCCAAGCAACTGTTTCAGTTAACAACATTCAATTATTACATGTCATGGTAGCAGGTCGTGCTTATACCAATTGTCTAACCACCAGTGATCTCACTGTATTCATAAGTATGCATATTTTAAATTGTTTTGCGTGTTGATCTTTATATTCTTCCGCACGGGCGGGTAGAGATAGAAGCTGCTGGGGCCAAGCTGTCCCCTTTAAACAATAATAAACTGCGGTCAAATAACACTAAATTGAGATGGATGTTGAACTTTCAATATTTTCATTTTTGAATGAATGATTTTGGGCAACCATCCTGGAACATCTCTGCTTTTTTAGTATATTTTATATCTGCCGCTTGCTGGTCACAAAAAAACACACACACACACACAATTCAGACAGACGGCAGTGAATTTGGTGTCTTATCACTCAATTCAGACAGACAACAGTGGATTTGGTGTCGGATCACACAATTCAGACAGACAGCAGTGAATTTGGTGCCTGATCACACAATTCAGACAGACAGCAGTGAATTTGGTGTCGGATCACACAATTCAGACAGACAGCAGTGAATTTGGTGTCGGATCGCATTTTCCGGCTGCATCCGTGGTTTCGTCCAGGTTGTCAGATGCGATGTTACGGATGTCAACACATTTTGCATCTGAGACAGTGTTTTGTTTGAGAGTAGTGTTTCTCAACAGGAAAACAATGAGTGGGCTGTTAATGAATTTGTTCATCCATGTGCTAATCAGAATGTTGATCCATGAGTTAGTCAATATATTGTTCAATTTGTTGGAAAGAACGGCTCATAGTCGCTCACACCGCCAACTGACATCGCCTGGTCGTTTGATTCTGGATCGTGTCCAATGGACGTTCATATTTGGCGGTGTTCTAGTAGTAGCCACGTTATTCGTGTGTATGTGTGTGTGTGTGTGCTGGTATCCCTGGGTCTTGTACTAGAGTTCATCAGCACACATGAGCGGGCTAAATTTATCCTCTCATGAGCGTGGTCGGTGCACGTGCGTTCTGTGTGTTCTTGCACGGCGGCGAGGTCGGTGTAGGTGGACGCCTCGGTGCCGGCTGTTGGGACACTAGCTCCCTCTGTGTCACGCTGCATGTGGTCGCAGTTTAACTAGTGGTCACAGTGCTGTCACGGCTTCTATTGTGTGTGAGTGTTTGTGTTGTGCCCGGTCACGTAATTGAACTGCCAGCCTGATATTTCTGATTGTTCGTCGCAACATTGAGAGCAGGTACTGTTTTCCGTCACCTCGCTTCTCAATGATTTATCGCATTAGTCACACAGAACAATCTCTTTGTCGGTTTGTCCGTTGGGTAATATCAGTATCTTGGCTCCATAATAGAACCTCATTATACATTGTTGGTTTTACTTTGTGAAGATTATCACTGTTATTTGAGTTGGTACTTATTCACACCCATCAGGGCGTGGCAATGATAACACTGCCAACTAACAGCACACCAATCATACAACCTGTGATTTGAATCCCTATTTCCCGAACTGATGCACAACTTGGTGGATATATTGTGAGGTGAACAGTGAAAATAAGTCGGCAATATAGTAAAGGATATTATTGATTACCTGTATTTGCCATATCATACACGTGTATAGCGCATTGGTATGGCATATATATAGTACACAGATGCATAGCGCGCAGATATTGTTGAGTATGCCTGTGTTTTTGACCGAGTCAATGTAAGACTGGTTGTATCGTACGACATTGTGTTGTGTGACCGTTGTCATGGCAACGCGGCGGTCGCCTTGTACAGCCTCTAACATGGTGTGTTTGCCGCGGTCATGTTGACGTTATTGCGTTCATGTCATATTGTACCGTGTCTGCACCTGTTGACATTGCTGGCTTTGTTAGCAGCACTTGGAGTCAGATAGTGATGGCGTTGTTGTTGTGTGCGGTGGTAATTTGGTTTTTGGACCTTTTCCTCTGTCGGATTTTTTGTCGAGTCGATCTGGTGTGTGAAACAATTCAGATTGGTTTTTGTCGGCAGCTGGTATGTAAGCTTATTAGATTTGTTATTGTGATTGCAATATAATTCAATAGATATAGCACAGAAAAGTACTAGCGTAAGAATTTGTATATACTAGGCAATTAGCAGATAATTGCTCAAACACTCGATATTACTGTTTACACTGTTTGGTTGCAATTTATTGTGTCAGTTTTCCATTAAGTGGTCAACTTCGCGATTAGATAATTATCTTGAAGACGGATGAATTGTTACTGTATGGAGAAACGTGTGATTTCTACGTTGTGAAGCTTCCGCTCGAGCTAAACTGGCCAAACAGACCTCAATTAAGCTGCTTATGTCAACAAATTTGAGATGTTCAGTGTCAACCAATCGGCTGTTCTTATACAAGTGAAGCTATATCAGGGTTGCTTATTTTCTGTGTGGCTTTATACAATTGTTCATTTGTTCACAATGATGTTTTTCATTTGTAATATTGACTATTATTATATTTATAAGACTGTATACTAGCTTATGAACTAGGGGCATGTCATCCAGTCTCTCCTGGTTATAACTGGAAAATTTCTCGCCGAGAGAACCAATATGATGAGGAATTTTATTAGTGGCGCAATGTCGGTTGTGTCTGTAATAAGAACGATCGACTAAAAGCGCAATGTACTGTTGGTAGTTAGCTCCCCTGAGTTCCTGATACTGAGTGCGCTCCTGTGCATTTCAGTGTAGCTGGTCTACGTTAATCAGTGTTCGCAGGCATTACATGTGTGTATGTGCGAAATGTATTGTAGTGGCAGTATGTGTATTCGTGTGTGTGTATGAACTGTACCGGCGTGACACTGTGTGTGTATGCGTTTTACTGAGGCTGTAGTTGTTGAAACACTGCGCGACATCTATACCACCACGCTGAAATGAATGAAAATGACTGGTTCAGGGCAGTAGTTCCAGTAGCTCACAATAGATTGGTCTGAGGCGCTGACACACACTACTGGAAACTGGAAATTGTAGATTGGAAACTGGCAACTCCTCCCGCCAAACAACCTGACTACCACACATCGCTACTAAACTATATGAAATTACTGAGTATACACACAATATCATTCACAGTACGGCTGATGAATAAAACTAGGTCACTTTTATAATAAATTCTCACTTTATTTTCGCTGATCCACTTATCCGCATCCAACTTCATCACTGTTGGCAAGCGGCAATCATTTTGACAGCACGATTTCACTAATCAAATAATATCCATCCATAGTTCTTGTTCGAACAGTCATATTTTTAATGTGGAGCGCATTATAACTTTACCAAACATCTTAAGAATAATTTTTAACATAATTTTAGCAGGTTATTTCTCTATTATGAGGTATTTTTCCAGCACCTGGCTCTGCTTAAGCGTTAGAGAAAATTTGGTTGCGGTTTTCGAGACTTTTTTTTTAAAAATGACTGCTCATATAGAATGTCAATGTTGAAATTCAGACGTTGAAACGGCGGGTCCCGAGACTCACCGCTTTGTGCGTAAACTACACCGGGTGTTTAGGCTCCGCCCACTGAATTCACCCAGACGGGCCGAAAGAAATGGGGTGACAAGAATGAGTTTGTGAGCATTAATTACAGAGGATGAGTGCAACGCTTCAATTCCGCTAGGCTAGGCTAGGTTAGGTGAGGTCAGGTTATAGCTGCCAAGCTAACGTTAGTTACACCACTGTATAAAAGCGAGCGCCAGTATCACAGTGCACCACGCTCCTGATATATCTCCCAAATTCCTCATCTCTACGGGGGTTTACGTACAAGCAAATTGTAGACCATCCCGCAAATGAGCTAGAGTCATTGGTCCGACACCATCACGTGACACTAGCACGTGACACTAGCACGTGACACTAGCACGTGACACTAGCACGTGACACCATCACGTGACACTAGCACGTGACACTAGCACGTGACACTAGCATGTGACACTAGCACGTGACACTAGCACGTGACACTAGCACGTGACACTAGCACGTGACACTAGCACGTGACACTATCACGTGACACTAGCACGTGACACTAGCATGTGACACCATCACGTGACACTAGCATGTGACACTAGCACGTGACACTAGCATGTGACACTAGCACGTGACACTAGCACGTGACACTAGCATGTGACACTAGCACGTGACACTAGAACGTGACACCATCACGTGACACTAGCATGTGACACGTGACCGTAGCAGCCAATCAGCGCCGTGCAGCTGGGAACTCGAGGATGTTGTCTGGTTATTTCGGCAGCTGATCGGCCGTTGAACAGGTGTTATTTTTGTTGTATCAAGGTGTCTAGTCAAGCTCGTCACATACATGGGAATATGGTGACGCAGTTTTCACAGTGTTAGAATGAGTCTTGTAGACTTTCATATCATTACAAGTATCTGTCGCGGTCTTAATATGACTTGCCATTATTTGATTCATGCTGCACAGCTGAAGTAATACCTAAGTGATGATAGTCATTCAGTACTCAATGTAATGAATGTATGTATCTCATGGTAGGCTAGTGGAATATGTTCTTCACTCTATCTGAACAATGTGTGTGCTTGTGTTTGTTTGTGTGTGTGACTGTATTAATTGTTTCTATCGGCAGGTGAGAATGTTTGATTGATGAAAATGTGCTTGCATGTATGAGCGGTCAGGTGTAAGCTTGTACACTGCGTGCTGGCATAGACAGGTGCACGTGCGCCCGTGCCTGTGTGTGTGTGTGTGTCTGTGTGTGTATTTAGTGTTCGCGCGGCGGCACGGTACGGTTGTGTCACGACCGCTCAAGCCGTCACTTGTAAAACTGTAACAGTTGCGTGGAATGTTTTTGGCAGCCTCCACTGCACGCTCGCCACTCTAATTTTAGATATTCCGACCTGCAAGTGAGCGTGTTTGTATGCGTGTCTGCATGCATGTGTGCGTGCCTGAGCTGGCGAGTAAGACGCGTACTCTACCTGCACTGCTGAAGTGAACATACTACACACACACACACACATACACACACACACGTTCATCATGATAACAGTGCTAAATGGCAGCGATAGTGCCGGGGACGTTTTGCTTCATTTACCTGATCATTCTAGTAGATGATAGAAAAATGACAAACAGTTAGCTGAATGATTACAGACACAATCTGCTTTCAAACTTCAACTCCATCGTCAGTTATTGTTTCATGTTTGACGTGTCAAACTGCAGCGGCTCAAGGACCAGCGAAACATGGTTGAATTATCAATCTAATTTTCCTTCTCATCGAATTGGAAGCGGTGCATTCTTATTCCGGCCTGAGCCATCTCACTTAGCTACTCAAGACTAATACCATTTGCATGTTGTGAATCAATTTGCTCTGAGGGCTGGTAAACATACACAACAACAATATCAACACCATCATATATTTGTTGTAGCGCCCCAATGATACACAGTCGCGATAAAACAAAAAGAACAGATATGTGACAAGAACAAAGATCAATTACAGGCACGTGATAGAGAAAGATATCATTGCATAACATTGATAGATTACTGTCAGCTATAAGCTGGCTCTGTCGTTCTGATCTGGGTTTGTTTTTAGTCGTGTAAGATGCCTATTCACACCTATCTCCTCACTGATAAACAGTGAGGAAGGCGGTTCAGTGGTCATCACCTAATATACAACTTCTCTCTCGAATTGTGGAGTTTGAAGGTGTACTTGTGGTTGTCGTTGATGTGGCCTTGGTCTCATCAAGGAGTGCGAGGACTGCTGTGAAAAATTATAAGAAATACATGGTTTTGTATATGTTTCATATTTTACCTGGGAAAAACAATCTTAAAGGAACTTTAAGCTGTCTGAATATTGAACAAGAAAGATTCGTTATCACGGTGTTTGTATATTTAGCTTGTTGATATAGCTATCGAGAATCCAGGGGGTTCGAGAACTGACTGTTGATTTGAAAACGGTGTCAACAGTGAAAAAGATTGAGAACTACTGGTCTTATCAGTATTAATCGCCAACTACGTAATTATCTTGATTCACCACGCTGTCACATGTGTAATATATACTGTCTGAACCTGGCGTATCATTGTGTGCGTCACATATATATGTGTGATAATTAGTGCGCTTGTATATGATCGTATGTGTTTGTGTCATGCGCATTTGAGATGTAATAAGTGAACACATAAAAATGGCATAACAAACTAAATAAATAATGTGTGAAAATACTTTCTATCATCAGACTATGCTATCATTTTAGTCGGATATTTCCGTCGGTATCAATTAATAAGATGCGTATAACCGGGTGAGCTCAAACATGTTTGTGTATCGGTCAATGACAATGCAGTTACGCCAAATATAATACCTTCGTGTTGCCGTGTGTGTTGTGTATGTACGCCGCTGTTTTGTTGTGAGGTCGATGATCATTTGAGTTGTTGTTGACGTAGGTGGCCTGCTCGCCGCCACCATGGGCTCGCTGCCGGCCGAGGATGGCCAGGAGTCGCTGCCGCCCACCTTCATCCAGACTCCTCGTCTACGTCAGGAAGATGACGGCAGCAGGCTGGTGTTCGAGTGTCGCGTGCACGGCCGTCCCGCCCCGCAGGTGCTGTGGTACCGCGACGACAAGCTGCTGCTCGCCGACCTGCGCACCTGTGTCACCTGCGTGCCTGACAGCAACGCCGCGGCCGCCGACCAGTTCGTGGCGCAACTTCAACTGGACGATGTACAGCACGCAGATGCAGGACTCTACCGCGTCGTGGCCAAAAACACGCGCGGAGACGTCACCGCTTCGATCAACCTCAATTTCAGTCGTACGTTCCACCCACTCGTGCATTTCATACATACACACACACACACACACACACACACACACAGACACGAATAGGTTGATAGGTAGTCATGTACGGATATCGCTTATGATATACCTCATGTCATGGTGACCGTGGTTCGAAACATCACTAGTCTTCTCGGACGTGTAAAATATACTGCTTGTACATATGACTAATTCATTTTTGGAAAATACATGCAAATATGAAACAGTGAAATATAAGTGGAATTGTTTAGAGTTCTCCTAATACATCAATCAATTGTTTATACGCGTTTTGTGTTGTGTTTTTTGCAGCGGCTGATGAAGTGGAGAATCAGTAAGTGTCCTCGAGTTGTTCTACATCTCTCAACCGTACACACTGTCTAAATTTCAACTTATTTAGACAAATATTAACCCTTTCATCTGTAATTAATTATTCTTACCTCATAAAATAACTACGATAAAATTTTTTAACCTGAAACAAAGCAAAATTAATTCGGTTTAAATCGGGATGAAATAGAACACAAAATATGATAACATATTAGCGTAGTCCTTGACAGGGAATCTGAGTTCCTGGCTGGAAACTAACTGATGTACAAGAATATAACTGTATGTGTGTGTGTATGTGTGTCTGTCTGTCTGTCTGTCTGTCTGTCTTGTCTCTCTCCTTCCTTCATCCTTCACCCTGTATGTGTACGTGTGTGCGTCTGTGTGAGTATATATGTATGTATGTGTGTGTGCTGCTTGTGGTCGAAGGCGTGTACTTGAATTTGTCGCCGCGGAGAAGTATGGTGTATGTTCTTGAAGAGCATGTGTCTGTGTGCGTGTGTGCTAGTTTATATATATGTGTGAGCGTTTTTTGCAAACACACACACACACACACACACACACACACACACACACACACACACACACACACACACACACACACACGTACACAATTGTATTTACAAACACCTACAACAACCTGCAAAATTCAGATTTAACGTATTAATTAATTTTTTTAACTAATGTATGTTTGTGTGAGTATGCTTGTGTGTGTGAGTTAGTGTGTGCGTGCGTGTGTGCTTGAGTGTATATGTGTGTTTGTGTGTGCGTGCGTGTGTGCTTGAGTGTATATGTGTGTGAGTGTCAATTTTAGTGTGTGTGTGTGTGCGTGTGAGTGTGTGTGACTTTGAGTATGTGTGTGAGTGTGTGTTTGAGTGTAGGTTTATATGTGTGAGTGGGTGTCAATTTTAGTGTGTGTGTGTGTGTGTTTGTGTGTGTGATATTGTGAGTGAGTGAGTGAGTGAGTTGGAGTGTGAGAGTGTGTGTTTGTGGGAGTTTGTGAGAGAGAGTGTGTGTGAGAGTGTGAGTGTGAGAGAGTGTGAGTGTGAGAGTGAGAGAGAGTGTGTGAGAGGGTGTGTTGGTGCTATTTGACACTGGTGTGAAGTGGTCGAGCAGAGCCAAACTGGAGTCAATTGACTGAACATTGTGACATTTGTCGGGCCGCTAGCCAACCACCTGCTCATCTGTGTGTGTGTGTGTGTGTGTGTGTGTGTGTGTGTGTGTGTGTGTGTGTGTGTGTGTACGAGTACATGCACACGCTTGTGCTTGCCTGTGTGTATGTGTACACTGCAAACAATGTAGTTTTGGTACACCTTTCAATATGCATGTAAAAGATCGTTCAATCGAGCTTATTTTTATATCTTCATTTCTGTTAGATATATTTGTCAACAATAATATATAGAGAAGCGAGGGATTGATACAATGAGAGTCAGGATATAATAAACGCTCAAGTAAATGTTCATGGGGTCGAGAAGGAAAAGTAGCAGAAGATGAGATGAGTTGATGTGAAACGGCACGGCAATGTATAGTTAGAGCCAGAAAGAGAATTGTGAAGAACAAGGAAATTCATTGAGAACATGAGAATATGCAAGGAAAGGGGTCCCCTGGGTGATGCAGCATCAAGGAGAGAGAGCGGATTATGAAGGTAGCCGTGTCACTGGGCATCGTGCAGCAGCCTTTGAGCAACGCAAATAGGTCGAATGCTAACCAGCTAACGAAAATTACAGTGCAAAAGGAACTTATAGCGACAGGAAGTGGAGCGTAAACAAGCGGCAAATTTGGTTGAGGACCATTTATTGCCTGATATAAACATTTGTGCAAATAATAAGCTGATAAACACAGTTGAACTCACACCCAGCACACAAACATGGTAATTAAGTCGTTTCATAATTATGCCAAACACTACGGCTTTCCTCATTGTGTGTATATGTGTGTGTTTGACAATGAAACATGTATTGAAACTATTGCCAGGTAGGCAAACAATTGGCCTGCTTGTTCTATCCAGTTGTCAAGACACACACACACACACACACACACACACACATACACACACACACACATACACACACACATACACACACACATACACACACACGCACACACATACACACATACACACCCACACACACACACACACACACACACACACACACACACACACACACACACACACACACACACACACACGTACACATGTTGGAGAGCTTAAACAAACCGACGCATGGTTGCTTGTCGAGTGTGGTTGTTGCCGTGATGCTGGTATAAATATCCACCTGTGTGTGTGTATGTGTGCGGCTCGTATGAGGCTGTTAGCGTGTGTTGGTCGGAGCTGGAAGCGAGGTGTTTGCCAGTTTTGCTGTGTTGTCTTGTCTGGCACTTGCTTGACTCGCACTGCTTGAGCCGTGCTTCAGTCTGTTAACAGCTCTTTTCGACAATATTCGCTCACTGCGGTTGTAGCAGTGCACCATATTGCTGGAGCGTTGGAGTGGTGGTGTGGAGTGGTGCAAGTGTTGGTTCATGTCGCGATTTTCTGCACCAATTGTGATGGTATCTTGTGTGGTGTCTCTCAAACTAGCTGAAACATCAAACATTTCCTCAATTTCACACTGATTGTGAGTAAGCAGCAAAACGCGACTTGATCGCTTCAAAAACAACGTCGCTTGAAATTTTATCAGCGATACTCACGGCTGCTTTGATATTCACGTGTTCGTTTTGAATAACCTGGAACTAGCAGTTGAGTTAACATTAAGACCACAGCGGAGTGCTCCATACGGTGCAGATCCTGGGGGTATGGGGCATATACCCTCCGATATATTGGCTGGGGAGGAATATGCAATTATATCTCACGATAATTGTGCTGAGTTCATTTTATTGGTATACTGTCATAAAAATCAGCATAGAAAAAAAATAATACGCGAAAAATGGACTTAAAAAAATAATATGAATACAACTTTAATTAAAATTATTAATAATTATTTTATTTTATTATTATAATTATCATTATTATTATTATTAATTATTAAAATTAAAATTAATGATTAAACATTATAAATATGCGGAAAATTTGACTTTATATAATATACTATTCATTGATTTAGTTGTGTGTGTGTGTATGTGTGTGTATGTGTGTGTATGTGTGTGTGTGTGTATGTGTGTGTGTTAGTGTGTGTGTATGTGTGTGTGTGTTAGTGTATGTATGTGTGTGTGCTAATTGTGCAATTTTAGTTGTGTTGTAACTGAATATTACGAAAATAGTTGAGCGTATCATGCAATTGGCCAACTGAGTAAACTTTGAACACTAATACATGATGGCTGTCATCCCCCCCCCCGAACCTCGACGCATATCTACGCTTCTGGTGCAAATAATCAAACACACTCACTAATCTGTACCAAAATATGACCAGGTGAAGGGCAGTTTTTGCCCGAATATTGGCTATTATCAGTACACATAGGCATGTCAGGGTGTCTGACTTCTAGAATACTTATGTAATCAGTCAGTACTTCATATCAACTAGGGCTACCAAAATAACTGGAAAGTACAAGTGATTTGATTTTTTGATAAACATGCTCGACGCGGAACATGTTTCGAGTCAACAATAGTAATTGAAGCAAACTATCTGCATGACTGTGTCAAGTTAGTTTTCTTTTTTGCTTGTTGTTTTTGTTTCTTATTATGTCCAACTATCTGCTTGTACATTATGTCTCGTATATACCCCTGTTTGTTGGTTAATTCATCTTCCTCATTGCTTCGGATCTTTGTTCTTCGTGTTCTGAGCTAGCGATGTACCGTTGCCATAACAATTATTTGCCCATAATGTGAGTTATGTTTTGCACTCATCAACTCAGTGACTGATACAATCAAGCGGGTACAATCAATCAATCAATCAATGACAAGGTACAATCAGCGGCAGAATAACACTTGTTCAATAATATCTCCAATTATAGTAATAGTATAGTAATAATAGCTCCGATTATTATGCAATAGGACGAGTTACAGTGAACCATGTCATTACTTATTTCCATGCTTAATCATTTTTCTAGGGTATTAATAGTAATCGTACCAGTATTTATAATGTCATTATGCATTCAACAGACCGATGGATGGAATTGCTCCGACATTTTCCAAGAAACCCACCATTAAACAGGAGAATGAGGGAAAAAGGCTGGTGTTTGAGACTCGAGTGCTGGCGGACCCGCAGCCCGACATCGCCTGGTTCAGGGAGGGAGAGCTCGTGCAGGCCACGAGCAGACACAAGGTGGGTCACGTCGCACCAACTTCGGCACGCGAAAACACTGTCAACTTAGTATTATTATTAAATGTTATTCTCTGACGGCGTATTATTCGATACAAGTGTGTTTCTCACAATATTTTCTCTAGCTCACTCACTCTTGTCGTTTCTTGAGCAGTCAAATCGATCCAATCCGACCCCAATAATATAATTTTGCAATTGCCTAGCCAAACATTTTCTGTCTAAACCAACTCTCTGTCTTCAAGCAGACCTGGCTCTTCCAGTATCCATACAGTCCAACTCGACCAGTAACACTGATTAATGAATTAATGAGTTAATTTAATATACACTCAGGCTGGCTGACATGACGATCAAGCAATGTGCTGCTATTTCTTCCTCGATAGTGTGTGTCAGTGAATGATACTCACTCTATATGCCGTCGAGTGTTTTTGTGTGCTGTCTGCTGTGTGTGAACTATGTCAACCTGTGTGCTGACGTGTATGTGCGTGTATGAGTGTTGATATAAAAACACATATATGCATGTATGTGTGCTTGATAAGCTCCCATTATTTCGTGGCACAAACCACATTACTTCTTTCTCCAATCATTTTTACTTCGCACCGCACACACACGAACACACACACGCACACACACACACATACAAGATCACTGTGGCGCATGTATTGGTATGTTCAGTGGTTCAGTGAGTCGGTGGGATCAGTTACACAGGTAGCCGGTGTAACTGCCCCACGTGCGTTGCCAAGCCAAGCGCGACGTTTGGCATCTTTACGCTGTTAGTCAGCGCGCCAGCTCATTGCCAAATACTCGACATAGAATCGTACTGCTGAATGTGCGCGGCTAGAGAGAATATTAGCCACACACACATACACACACACACACACTAACACACACACATACATACACACACTAACACACACACATACACACACACACACACACACACACACACACACACACACACACACACACATATACACATATACCCACACATACAGACACATACACACACACACACACATTACATTACATTACATTAGGTAGATATTTATATAGCGCCCTACACCTAGAGGGTCTCTAGGGCGCTGTACACTTACACACACACACAAACGCACACACACAGACACACTTACACACACACACACACCCACACACATAGCCACACACACACAGAAAGTGAAAGGTAAAGAAAGAAGAGAGATAATTTACACCTTATAATCATCACTAATATAGACAATGTTCTCCAGAGTATAATACGGTTTCACCATGAAAAATTTATTTGAGTGTTTTTTGAAAACAGGGATAGAATTGATAGAACGTAGTGTTGGGGAGAGCTTATTGTAAATACGGGGTCCTAAGATAGAGAAACAACGATTATAGTGAGTATGTCTAGAAGGAAAAGCAGGTTCCAGTAAGAGACGAGAATCATCAGTTGACCTAAGTGTACGAGTAGATTTCTTGAAGGATATAAGTTCAAATAAGTACGAGGGCTTACGGAGAATAAGAGTGGAATGTATGATCAAACAATAAGCGCCTAAATGGTAGTCAATAAGCGCCTTAATAGGAAGAAGTCCCAATTTTTGTAGATAGGGAGACACATGAGAGCCAGCAGGGAGATTGTAGATTAGACGACAAGCTTTACTAATAACAGATTGAAGTTTGCGAAGCTGGCGGTGGTTCAGAGAAAGAAAGAGCGAACAACAGTATTGCACCCTACTGAGAATGAAAGAATTAGCTAGTTTGAAAGCAGCAGAGACAGTTAAATATCTACGGATAGAATAGATTCGCCTAATGTGAAAGTTACATACCCTAATGATATCAGAGATGTGTGGTTCAAAAGAAAGAGAATCATCTAGCAAGACACCTAAGCTACGAGCAGATTTAGAGAGAGGAACAGATAGACAAGTTAAACTTCTAGAAGATTGAAAAAGGATAAATTTTGTCTTCTCCGGATTGAGCTTGAGATGGTGGGACAAAGACCAGGTTTCAATGTCATCCAAGAGAGGAGAAATAGAAGATTGGGAAATAGTATCAGACGAGAGAATAATTTGGATGTCATCCGCAAAGATTTGGAAAGTGACATCATGACGATGAAGGATTTCACCTATGGAGGTTAAGTAAATATTAAAAAGGAGAGGGCCTAAGACGGACCCCTGTGGGACACCGTATGAGAGTGGGAAAGACTCACTACAAGAATCACTGGTACAAACAAGCTGAGATCGTGAAAGAAGATAAGAGCGGAAGAATGATAGTGCAGCGCCACAAATACCTAGGTTGGATAGAGTATTGAGTATAATTAGATGATCAACAGTGTCAAAAGCCGCAGAGAAGTCCAGTTGAATGAGAAGAAACACACACACACACACACACACACACACACACACACACACACACACACACACACACACACACACACACACACACACACACACACATACGCACAGGTTAGTTGGTGAATTCTGATAAACACAATATTCTGCATTGCGCGTGTGCAAATGATATTCATTCATTCATTCATTCATGTATTTTTTCCAGCCTTCATGTCAACAGAACCAAAATATGTAATTAAACCAAAACTGGAAAGGCAATTGAAGCTAAATAGCTTGTGTTGCCTGAAAAGTACAATAATGTATGTATAGTAATAATATGTATGTATGTATGTAATAATAATGTATATAAGTACATTGCTGTCGTGAAATAACACTCAACGAACTGACGAGGAATGGCGCATGCGCATATGGACACTTTGCTTTGCTGCTTTCTTATATTTGATTTGAATGACAATTGTGCAGTCGTTAATTATCATGGTGTTTTCTCCAGCTCTGCGCCTTCTTTGTATTCGGCACGTGTTTGTTGCATTTGCTCAGTGAGTTTCAATTCTTCTCTTCGGAACTCTAGCTCCTGCAATTCCTCAATCGCCACATGCGCGTTTTCGCTTCGTTTTTAGCAGTCACAGCTGTGCCTTCCATATCCTTGCCGATGATATACAATTGTACATTGGCTCTCTTTTTTCTACTTTCACTTTTATGATACATTGCCTGCCACTCTATATTGAGCCGCCTCTCCTCGTTTCCTCAATATTCGCAATTTAGAGCTAGTTATTCTCACTTTTTTGCGTATTTCTCTCTCACCACTTCTAACTTAAGATATTAGTTTCATCATTGCTCCCTTTTTATCTTTCTTCCAATACCTTATTCTTGTCTTATTCAAGATATCTCATTTTTTAAATCATGTTATTCAAGATATTTCATTTTTTTGTTTTTATTATAGAATTATCCACTGAGCGCATGCACGATAGTGGACTCCGTGGTGCAGTTGTTAGCACACCCGCCTCACAAAAAGTCCGTGGTTCAAAACCCGGCGGAGCAGAATTTCATTGGGCGAATTCTACAATCCCACAGCCCCTGTCCACCCAGCAGAAAATGATGGTACCAGATATCATTCATGAGTTGTGCCATGCATTCTGGGGAGGTGGCCCTCTCTAATACGTCTTACGTCCTTGTGGCGCCATAGCGTGGAGAGGGTCGGTTCTGCGGTGGCAGCGAGCTGTACGGGGCACGCCTGTGTGTTCATAAGCTTCGGCTTCTTCCCGTGTAGCAGCTGCCACTTAGGCATTTAACCTTTAACCTTAACGGGAGAAAATGATACCAAAAAACCACCATCAAGTGAATATTAATCAGTTTTTCAGTTGCGAAATGTTGTAATAAATTTACGCATTTGAACACAGCAATGGAAAGGCTAATGTTCGCGTGAATTTATGCATGGGCAAAGCCTCACGGCCCCGGCTGGCACACCGCAGGTCCGGCCGCACGGGTTTTGCAGGGTAGTGCAGGTTTTGCGAAATGTTGTGACTGGCATCAATCGTACGTTCACCACCAGTTGAACAAATCTTGCATTTCAGATGAGTGTTAAAAAGGATGGTGATTCATATGTGGCCACTCTGGAGATGAGCTCAGTGACAGTTGAAGACGCCGGCAAGTTCCGAGTCACGGCCAAAAATAAGCATGGAGAGAGCAACGCCACCATCAGCCTCAATTTTGACAGTTAGTACATTGACTATGTGTATGTGTATGTGTGTGTGTATTTATGTGTATGTACGTGTGTGTATGTGCATATACTACTAAAATAATCCTTGCACACCAATTTGAACAATATACCCGGCCTGCACCAGGCGAGCTATCTGCTTATACCAGACACACACACATACATCTGATAAACACTGACACACACACTTAATTCTCGTGAGAACGTGCAGATAAGAAGTATAAATGATTACGATACTGGCACTGAGATCGCTCGCCTCATATTTGTTCTTATCGAGCGGTCAACTGCACCTTTACATTGAATGCAAAATTTATTTGAGTATAAAATATATTAGACTTGAATTTAGTGTAAAACTGGTCATTCGCACAAATAACTATATATGAGCTTAATTCAACTATATGGTGTAAACATGCGTGTTATGCGTGTTGTAAATGCGAGTATGAGTCGATTACAAGTCGTATTGGAGCGTGGTGAACATGGGCGCAGATCCTTGGGTATTGGGGTGTATTACCCCCAGAAAAATTGGCTGGGTGGTGAATATGTAATTGTACCCCCCGAAAATTCTGCCAAGTTCAGTTCATGTAATAGAAAAATGCATGACAATACTCAAAATCAAGAGACAACTGAATGACGGAGTACAGCATAGAAAGTGGCAATTGGGATAAATAAGGACTTGTGAGTATAAGCAGATGTATTAGCCTACACTTATATTAACCTACTCATTATTGCAACGAAGTGTTTGAACAGCAGCATGCTTATGGAGGCTGTGTTTGTGCTTGTGTTGAGGCGATGACGCGCCAGTGCCGGATAAAAGCGTGCGGCCCACGTTTACAGAGCGTCCTGTAATCAAACAGTCAAATGCAGGCAAAACAGTCACTCTGGAATGTCGTCTTGTAGGAGATCCCCCGCCCACTGTCACCTGGTACGTATCATCACTGCCGCACACATCTCCACAATTACAAGTACATACAATCAGTGTCTGCAAGACGCTTGTATCTTTGCATTATTGCATTACAGCGCTTGCATTATATATGTATGTATTGGTGCTATTATACTTGCGTCACATCTCATACGCTTTCATTCTTAACACCTACACACACATACACAGAACAAATTAATCAAATAAATCAATAAGTGACTTGGCTTATTGAATATTATTATTATTAAAGTATCTCAGTAATATTATTATTAAATATATGGAAAAGAGAATGGGAAGAGCGCGTACGCTATGACTATATTACACATGCACCTTTATCATCAACTGACAGAAATAGTAGAATATTACCAATAGAAAAAACTGCACTGGAAACGAAGTGAAGTGGAGTGTAAGCAGAACTGCTCACAAACACCCACAACAACTCATCCACAATACACGAACACTTGCGCTGTTTCATGAGTGAATTGGATATCACGGTGTTGTTGATGTAATAGGTTTCACGGAGCAGAACAGTTGACTGAGACGGGTCGCTACAGCATGCAGCTGCTGCAAGACACCAAGTTGTACCGGCTGGCCATGTTGCACATCTCGAACGTCGTCTCCCAAGATTCAGGCCAATACACGGCAGTTGCCAAGAACAGCGTTGGCGAGGGCAAAGCCACAATCAACCTCAACTTCGAAGATGGCGACAAGCCGAGGTGAATGCACAATGCGTTTCTCCAGTATCATCACCTGCATATATATATATATATATATATATATATATATATATATATATATATATATATATATATATATATACACACACATATTCACTCACACTCACTCACACACATACACCCACACTCACACTCACACTCACACGCACACATACACACATAAACACACACACACACACACACACACACACACTCACACATGCAAACACACTGACACTCACACACACTCACACACCTACACTCTCACACACACTCTCTCACATACACACACACACACACACACATACACACAATGTATTTCCTTCTTTCCATTTTCACATTGACGCAATTTGCGACGCAGCCTGTGTGGCTCGCACTGACTCATGTGGAGTGTCGCTCGTGTGTTGCTGTCAGCCGGGCTCATTTTGACTGCACCTCATGTGTTATGCTGACAACGTCCCCATACATACAATGGCGAAACATTGGCGCCGAAAAATATCCCACAATGCCACCGGTGGCAAAAATGTTTCAGTTTAGTTTAAAGTTTAAGTTAGTTTAAAGTTTAACTTTAGCTTAAAGTATAAGTTTATTTAGTTAAAGCTTAGTTTTTACGTAAAAGTTTTAAGTCGAGCTGCATGAACACATTTTGTGCGTATGCATAAAAAACGAGAGAAGATGGCATTTTGCATATCTCCATGTTGTTGCATATCTTCATGTTGTTGCATATCTCCATGTTGTTGCATATCTCCATGTTGTTGCATTTCTCCATGTTGTTGAATATCTCCATGTTGTTGCATATCTCCATGATGTTGCATATCTCCATGTTGTTGCATATCTCCATGCTGTTGCATATCCATGTTGTTGCATATCCCCATGCTGTTGAATATCTCCATGCTGTTGCGTATCTCCATGTTGTTTCATATCTTCAGGTTGTTGCATATCTCCATGTTGTTGCATATTTCTGTGTTCCCAGTTAGTTAATACATAAATTGACCAAAGGAATATGTTGTAAAATTTCAGAATTCCCACGGGAAAAGCTCCTCGGTTTCCGAAAAAGCCGACGATTCGCCAGCAAGGAGAAAATTTGGTGATGTCCTGTGAAATGGAGGCACACCCAATGCCAGAAATTCACTGGTTTCACGACAATCAGCCGATTACGGGGTCTAGCCGCATCAAGATTGCCAGCAAGGTGATTCAGTTGTTGTCATATTACCACCAGAATATGCATGATTAGCAGGCATAACTTGACTTGCTCACAAGCACTTCACGTGTATAGAATATATATAATATACAGTACTATATATAAAATGTATATAAAGTATATATAAAAGTATATACAATAGTTGAGGTCAATTTATTAGGCATCACCACATTTATCGTCATATAATGCTTGTGTCATAGATATCTTGCTTTTGTTGGAGTTCAAATTACATTTAGCTCAGTTGTATTTCACGGAGTGGTCATTCTGTAAGTAAGACAAACGTGGCGACGCCGTTTCAAAACAGGATTTTTGTTATTTAAATACCGCACACGCTTGTGATTTGAATCTGGGTTGGTGCCTCTGCACAACGCTGTTTTTCTCCTTCCTCGAATAAAAAAAGTGATTTGAATACCGAAAGTCATGTGTAACGGCTTGGCTGTGATCGTATAATATATCAGGTGTTATTGAGATTTTATTGAGCTTTAATTATCTCCCATCATTTTGCTCATTTTAATGTGCGATAACTTGACTATGACTTTATCTTATTTCTGCTCGTGTGTACCATCATTGATGAGTTGAGTTTGTGTGCAAGTATTCATTCTTGACGAATCTGATCCTTTTGCTATATAAATTCAGTCAGTGTAAGAGGAGGCTGGTATATGTAATTGTTTATGCTTGATTATAATTATATGTAATTGCTTATGCTGGTACACACCAATTAATTTAAATTGTAATTACATAGGACATTAACAGCTGACATAGGCATGATAGGGATTTTTATGACTGTACTATTGCTTATGTGATGTCACATTGTGGACCTACTCATTCATGTATATCTCAGCCTTTTGCTGGAAATAATTATCTTGAATATTGTATTATCACATCTAGCGGGCATTAGGTGAGGATGGGGCAATTTTTATTGAATTTTGTTTCTTCCCTGAAACGCGGTTTAAAAAGGTAGAAAAGCAGTTATTGGCGTCATATATCGAGGTTAGAAACTAGTCAGAGTAGTACAGAGTAGTAGTACAGTACAGCAACTCATAGAGTAGACTCAGAGTAGTAGTACAGTACTCAGTACAGAGTAGTAGTCAGAGTAGATGATCATGTGTGATGCATCTGTAGCTATTGGAGGTATCATCTTCTAATTGTAAGGAAGCATGGCGCAATGAAAAATCGACAGATGTCTCAGACACTAATTATTCTAGTGTACATGTTGCTAGTGTACAATTTCGCTTGGCTCCATAAATTACTCTTTGTGCAGAATAGCAAATGCGCTCAGAATTTATTGTAAAATTCAAAATACTTAGTGGATTGATACAAGGATGAACTGGACTAGAGTGATGGGGCTTGTGCTTATTTCCAATATCACATGCAGATTTACATAGACGTATGATTTACTTAAAATGCGTGTCACGTGTAAATATAATATATTTTTGTTTTTACCGCGCATGTGTGTTTAAGCAACAATCAGATCGTAAAATAATACCAATGGGCGTAAGATTTTCCATCCAACTTGAAATAGAAGAACGAATATGTATGATGCAAGTTTGAAAATACAAATTATAATTATAAACAATTACTATTATAAAATTTGAAAATTAAAATTATCAATAATTATGTTGTTTTTGTAATGTATTAAATTGCTTTGTTATAGATAAACTGATAAATTTTCAACCTTGCACGCTCTGTGTTGTATGCCTTTTGACTGTTTATAATGTTTTTGTTAATTATTGTTTGCTATTAATTATTGTTTGATGTTAAGTTTTTTGTCTTACTTTTGACTGTTGTTTTTATTGTAAAAACACAGCATTGAACCAATAGATACCCTTGTCTTTCTGCTCTCGCATGTTCTTGTAACGAAGGGGTGTGCGGTGTTGGGTTTGCTAGTCGTTTTGTGGATTATACATTTTTGGATGATGATATTAGAGTTGGCTATTGGCTGAAATGTTTTGTCATTATTTGCTCATATTTGCGCGTTCTTGCGCGTGCATTATTCAACTGATCACCAGTTTGAAAGTCCGAGTGTTCAGTGAAATATCTGACATTTGAGTGTTGCATTTGCTGACTGACACAGGAAGTGGGAAAAGACTCGTACTTTCTCACTTTGACCATCACTTCTCCGGCCAAGAGCGATGGAGGAAATTACCGGTGTAATGCGTGCAACAAACATGGAGAAAGCAACGCCAACATCGCACTCAACTTCCAGAGTAAGTCACCAATTATAACGAGCCATTCAGCAGTATTCTAGTGACATTCACTAGTTCTCTAATGTTAGTCACCAGTGTTCCAGAGTAAGTCACCAATTATATCGAGCCAATCACCCGTTTTCTAGTGACATTCACTAGTTTTCTAATGTTAGTCACCAGTGTTCCAGAGTAAGTCACCAATTATAACGAGCCAATCACCAGTTATCTAATGTCAGTCACTAGTTATCTAATGTTAGTCACCAGTTTTCTAATGTCAGCCACTAGTTTTCAGTGCTAGTCACTAGTTATCTAATGTCAGTCACCAGTTTTCTAGTGTCAGCCACTAGTTTTCAGTGCTAGTCACTAGTTATCTAATGTCAGTCACCAGTTTTCTAGTGTCAGCCACTAGTTTTCAGTGCTAGTCACTAGTTATCTAATGTCAGCCACTAGTTTTCTAGTTTTAGTCACTAGTTTTCTAGTTTTAGTCACCAATTATAACGAGTCAGTCACCCGTTTTCTAGTGTCAGTCACTAGTTCTCTAATGTTAGTCACCAATTTTTTAATGTTAGTCACCAGTTTGATTCCACACCTGGATTTCATATTGAGACACATAGACTTGTATGAATGAAATGTCACATGCGTCCGTTTAAAAGGCTATCCGTAATGTAGATTACTGTGTATTCATGTAGTTCGAGGCTTTCGTTGTGTGTGTATTCGTGTGTGTATGTGTATGACTGAGTCAGTGTGTGTGTTCGTGTGTGTATGTGTATGACTGAGTCAGTGTGTGTATTCGTGTTGTGTATGTGTATGACTGAGTCAATGTGTGTATTCGTGTGTGTATGTGTATGACTGAGTCAGTGTGTGTGTTCGTGTGTGTATGTGTATGACTGAGTCAGTGTGTGCATTCGTGTTGTGTATGTGTATGACTGAGTCAATGTGTGTATTCGTGTGTGTATGTGTATGACTGAGTCAGTGTGTGTATTGGTGTGTGTATGTGTATGACTGAGACAGTGTGTGTATTCGTGTGTGTATGTGTATGACTGAGTTAGTGTGTGTATTCGTGTGTGTATGTGTATGACTGAGTCAGTGTGTGTGTTCGTGTGTGTATGTGTATGACTGAGTCAGTGTGTGCATTCGTGTTGTGTATGTGTATGACTGAGTCAATGTGTGTATTCGTGTGTGTATGTGTATGACTGAGTCAGTGTGTGTATTGGTGTGTGTATGTGTATGACTGAGTCAATGTGTGTATTCGTGTGTGTATGTGTATGACTGAGTCAGTGTGTGTATTGGTGTGTGTATGTGTATGACTGAGTCAGTGTGTGTATGTGTATGACTGAGTCAGTGTGTGCATTCGTGTGTGTATGTGTATGACTGAGTCAGTGTGTGCATTCGTGTGTGTATGTGTATGATTGAGTCAGTGTGTGTGTTCGTGTGTGTATGTGTATGACTGAGTCAGTGTGTTCGTGTGTGTATGTGTATGACTGAGTCAGTGTGTGTATTCGTGTGTGTATGTGTATGATTGAGTCAGTGTGTGCATTCGTGTTGTGTATATGTATGACACACAAATATATTTACAAACACGTACACATATTCACAATACTACTATAAAACAATGGAGGCGGCGTTGCCACGAATGACGGCCAGGCTTATTCGCTGTCGAAGCCAGGCCGTCTCTCGCGGCTCCCCTGAACGCTCACTTATTCTGCCGCCCAGGAGCTTCACGAAGTCGTCCAGGGGCGCCCCCATCACGCCGGTGGTCTCGAGTATGTATGACTGAGTTAGTGTGTGTATTCGTGTGTGTATGTGTATGACTGAGTCAGTGTGTGTATTCGTGTGTGTATGTGTATGACTGAGTCAATGTGTGTATTCGTGTGTGTATGTGTATGACTGAGTCAATGTGTGTATTCGTGTGTGTATGTGTATGACTGAGTCAATGTGTGTATTCGTGTGTGTATGTGTATGACTGAGTCAGTGTGTGTGTTCGTGTGTGTATGTGTATGACTGAGTCAGTGTGTGTGTTCGTGTGTGTATGTGTATGATTGAGTTAGTGTGTGTATTCGTGTGTGTATGTGTATGACTGAGTTAGTGTGTGTGTTCATGTGTGTATGTGTATGACTGAGTCAGTGTGTGTGTTCGTGTGTGTATGTGTATGACTGAGTCAGTGTGTGTATGTGTATGACTGAGTTAGTGTGTGTATTCGTGTTGTGTATGTGTATGATTGAGTTAGTGAACGTTTTGACTTGTTCTTTGTTGACCTTTGCTGTTGTGTGTGATGTTATGAACGGTTACGGGTTGAAGACCACTGGATAGTAGCCAGCTCCATTGGTGTGTGGGTGTATGTCTGTGTGTTGGTGTGTGTGCGTGTGAGGAGTTGTTGTCTGGTGGAAGCATGTGTGGTGGTGTGAGGTGTTGTAGGTGTGCGTGGGATAGTGGTGCCCCCGCTCGCCTGTCTGTATATATTGTCAGTTTTTGTGTGTTTCTTTTACAATTCATGCCCGTTTTGTTTGTGATCAGCATTGCGGCATTGACGGTCGAATAATTCCCAGTTTGTGATCACACCTGCTCTGTTAGTACATTCACTGCCAGTATGTCATTACGTGTCGATGCTGCATTTTGAGTTGCGTGTCGCAGTGCTGACGTGTTGTTTTGTGAACGATCACGTGCAGGCGCCCCGGAGTCAGGCGACAAGGGTGCTGCTCCCGTGTTTATCGAGAAGCCAAAAATCACTGCCAAGGAGAACGGGGCCTTGGTGTTGATGACATGTCGAGTCAAGTCGAGCACGGAAATCTCCACCACTTGGCTCAAAGATATGGTCGAGATCAAGCAAGTTTCCAGAATCTCGACCAAAGTGTGCTCGTCGGCCAGCAACGAATATGACATTTGTCTTCAGCTCAGTGTGAGTTTGTATTGCGCTTGTGTTAGTGTTTGTGCTGCAGTTGTGTTGTATGCTGCATCATAGCTGACACAACTGACAGGGTGCGATCAATTGACACAATGTATTGTCATGGTGTATTGTTGCAGTCACCTCAGTCGGATGATGCCGGTTTGTACAAATGCGTGATCAAGAACGTACACGGAGATATCACGGCCAATCTCACTCTCAACATTGAAGGTATCGTAGCTCGGCTTCTCAACACTGTTAAACCCACTGTATTAAAAGTGTGAAATCTACTGCATTAAGAGTAGCCACTGATCCGGTGTTCTCGCTGCCATCTCACAGTGAACTGTTTGTCAGCGTACTGTCGAGTGTGCTTTGCTCTGCTCCATGGAGTCACTTCTCAAATTGGTTATGACAGGTTTTCACATAATTGTTGTATGTGGATGTGGCAGTGCTTGCAGTGGTGATGTGATTGTTGATGTGGTGATGTGGCTTGCAGTGATGATGTGATTGTTGATGTGGTGATGTGGCTTGCAGTGGTGATGTGATTGTTGATGTGGTGATGTGGCTTGCAGTGATGATGTGATTGTTGATGTGGTGATGTGGCTTGCAGTGATGATGTGATTGTTGATGTGGTGATGTGGCTTGCAGTGGTGATGTGATTGTTGATGTGGTGATGTGGCTTGCAGTGGTGATGTGATTGTTGATGTGGTGATGTGGCTTGCAGTGGTGATGTGATTGTTGATGTGGTGATGTGGCTTGCAGTGGTGCTGTGATTGTTGATGTGGTGATGTGGCTTGCAGTGGTGATGTGATTGTTGATGTGGTGATGTGGCTTGCATTGGTGATGTGATTGTTGATGTGGTGATGTGGCTTGCAGTGGTGCCGGAGGTGCGCCGTCAGCCGGTGGTCAGTGGTAGAGTGGGCGGCAAGTCAACAGTGCTGGTTGAGGCTTGTGTGGCGTGCGTTCATCAGCCGCAGGTCACATGGATGCACAATAGCCAGCAAGTGACACAGGACTCACGGCGTCGTGTTGTCGTGCAGCAGTCCAGCAAGGTGAGTTGCCGCGCTATTCTCACTATTCTCACTGCACCAGCCTTCACGTGTCGCCGCTTCTTCTATCTAGACGTATAAATGTTTATATTTGTTTATGTGTGTATTCAGGGTGAATACATGGTGAGACTGGAAATTCAGAAATCCACCAAGCAAGATATAGGCGAGTATAATTTTGTTGCGAGAAACGAGAAGGGTGAAGTACGTTCGAAGACAGTATCAATTGTGGAGACACATGAAGAATCAGAAACTTTAGAAGTTTCCGAGAAAATTTCAAAGAAGATTTCGAAAAAAGACGAAACGGACTCAAAGGGAGTGTCTGAGAGTGATGGTGCTGCCAAAAAACCTGCCCAGCAAGCACCGAAAAGCACTGCGTCCAAGAAGGAGGCGCTTCCTGACGACAGCAAGAGCAAGGACGGCGAGCCGGCCAAGCCCAAGCTGAAAAGCAAATCGGAGCAGGCGGGCGAGGTGAGCAAGCCGGTGAAAAAGAAGCTGGTCAAAAAGGCAACTGTCAAGGGCGAAAAACCGCAATTTGAAACAAAAATAGAATCTACTACCGTGGACGAGGGCAAATCTGCTGATTTCACGTGCAAGTTGACCAAGACTGACACTTCCGCCGAGGCAGTTTGGTACAAGTGAGTGGGCAGCTAATATTTATCAACACATACCGATTAATACAGTCAACTCTTTCACATTCAGCTCAATTCACTCTATTCAATCACTCAGCTATGTTAGCTTGGCCAGCTCAACTCGCATAACTCAGTCCACTCATTTAACAGTCACTCAATTCATTCTTCATATAGACATCTATCACACTCAGTTCACTCATTCAACACAGTCTCTCAATTTATCCTTCATATAGACATCTATCACACTCAGTTCACGTGCACTTTATTTTGCCCTCTTATTTGCTCATACATTTCACTGTTTATTTTGATACTAGTATTTTCGAAAATTTATAAGAATTCGCTATCGTTTGTCATTGCGTTATGAATGGCATAATATGCTGATTGAGTGCGACGTTTAATTGTGGTGTAAAATGCTTGCGTGTCAGGGACGGTGTCTCTCTTGAGGAGGACGATGGTGTTTTCTCCAGTTTTGACGGTCTCAACATTATGATGTCGTTGTCACGCGTGAAGACAGACCGCTCGGGCGAGTACAAGGTGGTCGTGAAAAATGCTGCCGGTTCTTGCCAGTGTTCAGCTAGCCTCGTTGTCAACGGTCAGTTGTGATTAACTCGCTGAGTATGCTACTGCCGGACACACACACACACACACACACGCACACACACACATACAGTTGTCTCTTACTGGCCTATTTCATGCTGCTGTTTCATTACACTCACTTGGTAATCTGCCATGTCAGCGTAATACATTGCTGATTATGTGCTAATTATGATGTGTTGTGGTTTACAGAGAAGAAAGTCGAGGAGAAATTGGTGAGTGTTTGTGAACTAGTTTCTCAGTCAGACTAGCTGTATATATCCCTGTTAGTAGTTCAGTAGCATGCGTGTTTTCCTTCAGTCTGCCACTCGACTGCTCCACTAGGCTCGTTCATCACTAGGCTCGTTCAGTACTCTTGTATCATGCAGTGTAGCGGCAGTCGGTATATATGTTATATGTGTGTATATGTTGAAAAACAATACACTGCCGTAGTACTGCCTGGCATGAATTATTGTGAGTGTGTGACCGAGTGAATGCACCTGTTGAACCCGGTGTGTGTGTGTGTGCTCGCTTCTTGTGTGTGTGTGTGTGTGTATGCAAGGGGAGACTGTATCGCCCGGCCGTCGAGCCCGATGATGAAGTTGATACAGAAGATGAGGTCTCCGAAATATCAATTTCTATTTCCAAGGTGAATGAGCTGAAGTGCTGATAGTGTATACATGAAAATGTATATCATTATCTGATTACAAGCAGCTCGTGGTTGATATCTGGAAATTAAGTGATTGCCTTGGCAAAAAAAAGCACGCAAACGATTAATCAGATGGGTATAAAGATGAGTTTTCGGTAAACGTAATGTTTACCATTGATGTGGTTAATATTGGGAAATCGTATCGTATTTATCGTGCCAGTGGAATATATTGATGGTATTTTTAAGGACGACGGGGCGACTTGTGTACGTTTCTTTCCATGCATTTCTAGTGGACGGTTGCAGCTGCATGTTACCTTGTAGCGTGCGGTTCAGCGTAGAAGTCTTGTCTTATGGAGACAGCCGGGTTTTTGTTCGCTGTCACTGTTTGCTTGCTGGTGCTGTGTGTGCTAATAGTCGGACGATCCTGTATTGGCTGGCCAGTCACCGGCTCATGTAAACCAACCTGCTGACTCCAACCTTTTACAACCGAATAACGACGCTGCGGTAATTTCGTGTGTATGTTTGTGTGTGTATGTATTTGTGTGTGTGTGTGTGTGTGTGTGTTAGTGTTTGTGTGTGTTTGTGTGTATGTGAGTGAGTGTGTGTGTGTGTGTGCTTGTGTATGTTTGTGTGTGTTTATGTGTTTGTGTGTGTGTTTGTGTGTATGTGAGTGAGTGTGTGTGTGTTAGTGTGTATGTGAGTGAGTGTGTGTGTGTGGGTTTGTGAGTGAGTGTGTGTGTGTTTGTGTGTGTGTGTTTGTTTGTGTGTGTGTGTGTGAGTGTTTGTGTGTGTGAGTGTTTGTGTGTGTTTGTGTGAGTGAGTGTGTGTGTGTGTGTGTGTGTGCTTGTGTGTGTGTGTGGGTGTGAGTGTGGGTGTGAGTGTGTGTGTTTGGGTGTGTTTGTGTGAGTGTGTGTGTGTGCTTGTGTGTGTGTGTGGGTGTGAGTGTGCGTGTGTGTGCTTGTGTGTGTGGGTGTGTGTGGGTGTGGGTGTGGGTGTGAGTGTGCGTGTGTGGGTGTGTGAGCTGATTCGGTTGATCTGTAATTGTTACTTTGTCACTGATCACTCTTGTTATGCGTAATTATTGATGATTCCGTATATCAGATGAACGTCAAGGTAAACATGACTGTTTTTGTTTGCTTGCAGGTTGTGAAAAAAGACGACACCAAAAAAGTGAGTATAGCCATTGTTTTTCATTGGTGTCACATTTTCTGTTGTTTAACTAGTGTATATTTGTTATATTGATATTCACTATACACGTTACACCTACACGCTTACATTTCTCCAATTGTAGTGTACGCTTGTGTGTGAGAAATATTGTTTGTAACCCATGAAACGCTAGAATTAGACCACTGCATCACATATTTCAGCTGAATAATTGATAGTCAGTGAGCACGTGTTGCGTTCATGCAGGACACCTCTGCTTGTTTATCTCACTGATATTCTGTCTGTCAATACGGCTGGTATTGCTGGTCGACATCACGTTACTGCGGTCATTGACCCTGATTGTCGCTGCTTTTCTTCTCGCATCTTGCCGGTGCTACGTGACAACGTATCAACACCATGGCCGCGATTTCACTGCTTCTCCGCTGTGTATTTTTATCATGGCCAAACTCGGTTAGACTCAATAGTTCGCAACAACCAGAGGCTATGCTATGTGAACTGGCATTTCTGAAATTGCCACCATATTGGACACTTGAGTTCAATCGTTCATACTGGACTGGACTATTAATACTGGAGTTCAATCGTTGGATACTGCGCTTGTTGGGTGCTTTCAATAAGTGCAGGATAGGCACGGAGGCTTTTCTCTTCTGTGCTGTGCTCTTCTCTTTCTGTGCTGTGATTTCATCAACAGCACCGGTGGTCTGTATTTGTCAGCAGTTTATCATCAGGTTTTCGTTTTCGAGTTTGATTATCGTGGCATATTTGGAGTTTCGGCCGTGCGACTGTGTGATACGTGATCAGAGGGCATTATACTGCTGAATAGTCACATTGTTCTAGACAAACAGGCTCGACAGTGACTGCGTTTCTCAGTCTGTCCTGATATTACGCTGTTGTCATTGCAGCCGTGTGTCTGGCGATAATGCAGACATGTTTGTATGCATTGTGTGTGTGTGTGTGTGTTGTTTAACCCGCGCACGGGAAAATGGGATGTACAGCATGAAAACTGGTCTTGTTGAAGACTTGTTGTAAGATAGTTGTACTGATGGTTGTTTTACACTAACAACTGCAGTATGTGATGATAACGGCCCAGTCTTTGTCTCTTTCTGTCTGTGTGATTGTGTGATGATGTGGTGGTGTTGTACAGTGTGACAGTGTCTTTCTGTGTGATTGTGTTGATGATGTGATGATGTTGTCCAGTGTGACAGTGTCTTTCTGTGTGATTGTGTTGATGATGTGATGGTGTTGTCCAGTGTGACAGTATCTTTCTGTGTGATGATGTGATGGTGTTGTCCAGTGTGACAGTGTCTTTCTGTGTGATGATGTTGATGATGTGATGATGTTGTCCAGTGGGACAGTGTTTTTCTGTGTGATGATGTGATGATGTGATGATGTTGTCCAGTGTGACAGTGTGTTTCTGTGTGATTGTGTTGATGATGTGATGATGTTGTCCAGTGTGACAGTGTCTTTCTGTGTGATTGTGTTGATGATGTGATGATGTTGTCCAGTGTGACAGTGTCTTTCTGTGTGATGATGTGATGATGTGGTGGTGTTGTCCAGTGTGACAGTGTCTTTCTGTGTGATGATGTGATGATGTGATGATGTTGTCCAGTGTGATAGTGTCTTTCTGTGTGATTGTGTTGATGATGTGATGGTGTTGTCCAGTGTGACAGTATCTTTCTGTGTGATGATGTGATGATGTGATGATGTTGTCCAGTGTGACAGTGTGTTTCTGTGTGATTGTGTTGATGATGTGATGATGTTGTCCAGTGGGACAGTGTGTTTCTGTGTGATGATGTGATGATGTGATGATGTTGTCCAGTGTGACAGTGTCTTTCTGTGTGATTGTGTTGATGATGTGATGTTGTTGTCCAGTGTGACAGTGTCTTTCTGTGTGATTGTGTTGATGATGTGATGGTGTTGTCCAGTGTGACAGTGTCTTTCTGTGTGATTGTGTTGATGATGTGATGATGTTGTCCAGTGTGACAGTGTCTTTCTGTGTGATGATGTGTTGATGTGATGATGTTGTCCAGTGTGACAGTGTCTTTCTGTGTGATGATGTGATGATGTGATGGTGTTGTCCAGTGTGACATTGTCTTTCTGTGTGATTGTGTTGATGATGTTGTCCAGTGTGACAGTGTCTTTCTGTGTGATTGTGTTGATGATGTGATGATGTTGTCCAGTGGGACAGTGTCTTTCTGTGTGATTGTGTTGATGATGTGATGGTGTTGTCCAGTGTGACAGTGTCTTTCTGTGTGATTGTGTTGATGATGTGATGATGTTGTCTAGTGTGACAGTGTCTTTCTGTGTGATGATGTGATGATGTGATGGTGTTGTCCAATGTGACAGTGTCTTTCTGTGTGATGATGTGATGGTGTTGTCCAGTGTGACAGTGTGTTTCTGTGTGATTGTGTTGATGATGTGATGATGTTGTCCAGTGGGACAGTGTCTTTCTGTGTGATTGTGTTGATGATGTGATGATGTTGTCCAGTGTGATAGTGTCTTTCTGTGTGATTGTGTTGATGATGTGATGATGTTGTCCAGTGTGACAGTGTCTTTCTGTGTGATGATGTGATGATGTGATGATGTTGTCCAGTGTGACAGTGTCTTTCTGTGTGATTGTGTTGATGATGTGATGATGTTGTCCAGTGTGACAGTGTCTTTCTGTGTGATGATGTGATGATGTGGTGGTGTTGTCCAGTGTGACAGTGTCTTTCTGTGTGATGATGTGATGATGTGATGATGTTGTCCAGTGTGATAGTGTCTTTCTGTGTGATTGTGTTGATGATGTGATGATGTTGTCCAGTGAGATAGTGTCTTTCTGTGTGATGATGTGATGATGTGATGATGTTGTCCAGTGTGATAGTGTCTTTCTGTGTGATTGTGTTGATGATGTGATGATGTTGTCCAGTGAGATAGTGTCTTTCTGTGTGATGATGTGATGATGTGATGATGTTGTCCAGTGTGACAGTGTCTTTCTGTGTGATTGTGTTGATGATGTGATGGTGTTGTCCAGTGTGACAGTGTGTTTCTGTGTGATTGTGTTGATGTGATGGTGTTGTCCAGTGAGACAGTGTGTTTCTGTGTGATGATGTGATGATGTGATGATGTTGTCCAGTGTGACAGTGTCTTTCTGTGTGATTGTGTTGATGATGTGATGATGTTGTCCAGTGTGACAGTGTCTTTCTGTGTGATTGTGTTGATGATGTGACGATGTGATGATGTGATGATGTTGTCCAGTGTGACAGTGTGTTTCTGTGTGACGATGTGATGATGTGATGATGTTGTCCAGTGTGACAGTGTCTTTCTGTGTGATTGTGTTGATGATGTGATGGTGTTGTCCAGTGTGACAGTGTCTTTCTGTGTGATTGTGTTGATGATGTGGTGGTGTTGTCCAGTGGGACAGTGTGGATGACGAGCGTCGTGCCAGTGGGCAGCATCACTTGACGGCTGCCGACTGGGACACCCCGATCTCAATTGAGCCGCTCGAGGAGCTGATGGCCGAGTACCACAAGCAGGCACGGCGCATGCAGCGGGACTCGCTGACCATCGAGGACGAGGTGCCGTGGTGGATGGCTGACAGTGGTGACGCGGTCGTCGACGAGCCCAGTGACAGTGGCGCGCGCTCTGACAGCGACAGTGTCAGTGTGTCGTCGAGCAGGCTGTTCGTGTCCGGTGCTGAGGAGCGTGCTCGTCGCTCTGTGTCCCGTCCCCCCGATTTCCCGCCTCTTCATGAAAACTCTGAGTTGCAGGTACTGGGCGCAGCGACTTGCTCATTATCGGCACTCGAACACGCGCGTCCTCGACGACTCACTTGCACACTTGGCATGCGTCTCGTGTTCTGCTGTCGCTCAGCGGCGTTTTTTTCCACGACATGCGAGTGTCGGCCAGTTGCCCTTCAAACAATGTGTTCTCCTCGCCCACACAGCATGTGGTCATTGCTATCAAACACTAGCACTGGTGACCGTCGTTCGCTGATACTGTTTGTGTTTGTGTGTCATTGCCACAACACTTTGTCTGGCAGGCATGACTGAGTCTCACACTACGCTGCAACTGCACTACACTATTGTGGTACACTGCGTTGAACGCTCACTCACACACTCTTGCACACAAACACCCACATGCTGGTCTCCGTGGCTCAGATGTGAAACAGTGACGACGAATTGTCTTGCTACACTCTCATTGATATGTGTGTGTGTGTGCGTGTGTCTTTTGAACACTGTGTTCATTGACACGCTTGGTCTACTGAACATTTCATAACAGCTCACTGCTTTGATGTATGAACATATTTTCCACACTTGAATTAATCCACGTTCACTGTGCCTCACATCTCTTCTGTTATTTTGGTTTCATTTTGTATTGTTTGCCATTTTAACACGCTTTTTCGTGGTTTTCCAACAGAAAACGAAAGCTGTCGCCAAAGAAGAGGTCAGTTTTTAAAGTTTTTTCACATGAACTAGGAGGAAGTATATTAACTGATTGTTAATTATTTTGTCACGTTATTTCAACAAGTATAATACAGCATGATTGTGGTGTTGTCCTCGTAATTTCTGTTTCAATAGCGTAACATATTTTGTACAAATGTATGTTAGTAATGACGGAGTCAGATTTGTGATATAAATATGAATTTTACGTGCTGGTGTTTCCAAATACAATGTACCCCGGATATAAGAAAGTTGTCGGCAGTGGAGAAAAAATATCTTGTATCCGGGAAAATTACACGTAAAGTATGTATAAGACGGGGTCGAACAAATACCCTCTTATATCTGGGTCTCATATATCCGGGGTACATTGTATTACACATAATTAGATACCTTTTCATACCTTTACTCTTGACTTTTATCGTGTCATACCAAGGTTTCATCATAGTGTACGCACTGAAGTGTGCGCTGCTTTGTTTTATTTGTAGTTATCTCGTAACAAAATAATCTATGGCGTGATAATTTTACTCGCGTTCTGGGTGTGTATTTGACGGTGTTTTACTGTGGTTGTACTAGGAGCCGGTGGCTGCTGTTAAGCCCGAGGTATTGTCGTGTGTTATAGCACTGGCTGACTGTGTTGTAGTTGGTTGTATATTAGGCGTGTCAGTGTAGTGGTTGTAGTGGAGGTATCTGGTCGAACATGGTCGTATTATGACCGTGCTGGTGGCTATCGTATCGGCGACAGTGTTGTTCTAGAACCAGTAGTTGACTATGGATGGTTTACATTCAGTAGTTGTTTGCGTGTATTTTGTGTGTGTTTTGTGTTTGCAATGGCTCATTGACTAGTCGCTGTGTGCCTTTTGTTTGCAAGTAGCTGTTCGTGCAGGCATATCTGTCTCGTCTGTTATTGATGTACTGTTGTTTTTGCGTATCTGAGGAGCTGCTTGTGGCTCGATTGTCGGTGGTGTAGCGTTGCTTGCGTGGTGTGTGCTTGTCTAGACCACCCCCAAAATAGAGGTGAAGGACTCGTCTCCTGCGCAGTCTCGCAAGGGTAGTAATGCCAGCAGTCGACGAGGTTCTCTTGTTCCTCCTGAAGATCAGGGAAGAAGGGCCTCCATTATTGTACCAGACGACGTCAGTGCTCACACTGTCTCATGTTGTTGTCAAGTGTTGAAACTGATACCTCACTGATATAACAAGCTGCATAACAAGAGCCTGCACCAGTCTCCTCACGGCGTCGCATGTATTAACACGGTTTTGCTAGTTGAATGCTTGCCTCGCCATCACTCTACCAGCTTCCTATTGCAGCGTGTATTATTGTTATTGTTTTTTTCAAGTGTTTTATGTTTGCCATAAAGAGCGTTTTTTTCGTCTGACAGCGATCGCACGGTTGTTGCGTTTATTTATTTTTGGGCATTGAAATATTTCTATCTTTTGGTCGTCCCTCGCTTGCCACACTGTTTTTCGTGTAATTTTTGCTTGATTATATTCGTGTGTTTTTTTCCTGCGGAGTGGATTTTGTGAAGCGAATTTGTTTTGTCGCAGCGTGTTAAGAAGGAGCCTGCCAGTTTTGTGTCAGACAATCAGGGTCAACATCCCGGCGAGCTTGCCGATGTTAAGCAGGTGAATATTTCTCGCCTGATAACAAAAACTCATGTCAACACGAAATGTACTCGTTGTGCTTCATAAACCCGGCTCAATAGTCATTAACTTGCAACCTGCTCATCTTATCGGAATGCATGGCTTCAAAACGCCCATTTGTGTGCTGTATTGCTAATATTTAAGCATCATTTATGAAAGCCTCGTCTTGTATCAAATTGATGCTATGCAGCCTTATTTCTGCCCACGTAGACCTGTCAAACATTGAAATATATTAAGTGAAATGGTTTATCGGCACCACTGTATGTGAAAAGCTCATCTGATATTTAATTATTGACTCAGCAATGATAAACAATGACCAGTTTCATTTCTTACTTGCTCCATTTTTCTATTTTCTTGAATTTCACATCCCTTCACATGTCGATTCTGATCGATATGCACATTTTCCACATAATGGATATACAGGCACAGGTACACTAGTTGTCAATAATAATTATCAACATCAGTTATTTCTATAGATCACGGGACTCATGTTTTTCTATGCGAGTATTAATTGTGGTTATATTCCGTTTATATAGATGAGAATTAGCCTCTGAGTAGCGTATTATGGCCGTTATGTGTCGAATATTGCCTCGAGAAAAGACAGGGTTTTGAGGCTATATTGCGTTATCAGACGTATGTACGCAACACGCAGAAACTGAAGTATAATACTTGAACTGTGCTGTGGACTTTTAAAAAACAGTCCATGAGAATGTTATCATTTCCAGTTAGACCAGATGTGAACATACACGATTACATTCGGTATAAATTAACTTGACATATCATTATTGAGTCGTTTTAGACTCGACATTCTAACACAGACTCAAATAGCACCTGTAGCACGTGACTCAGTGATCATATTGTGTATGGTGGTCACTTAGTGTGTCCAGTAGCAGCATGTCAATCATTGTACATACGCCGGTGTATATATTCCTGTATTTTTGCCCGCGCCGCACGTACCAGCTGGCGTATTTACTGCAGTTTTAACAAACCTGCCGTGTCGATTTTCCCGTGCAGGATAACAGAAAGGCCCGACCTGGGGAAATTGTCGGCGACAAGGCGGTGAGTTTCCGTACATCGACGATATATTAACGATATATAGATATATTGATGATATATTGATGATTATGGATTGTTATCGGATGATGGTTTATTATTCATTGTTATTTATTTATGATTTTCTTTCCAACTCTCTTTCTAGACTTTTTTCTCTTCGAACTCTCTTTCTCTCTGAATCTTTTGGGCGCTTCCGGTACATGGGGCCACCTTAGGGTGGTAATAGTGCTTGCACTCTTCCCATGCTACTGGATTTGCCTGTAATTAATAATAATAATAAAAAGATATATTGATATAGTGACGATATAGTGATATAGTGACGATATAGTGATGATATATTGATGATATATTGACGATATAGATATATTGATTATATATTGATGATATATTGATATAGTGACGATATAGTGATATAGTGACGATATAGTGATGATATATTGATGATATATTGATGATATATTGATGATATATTGATGATATATTGACGATATATAGATATATTGATGATATATTGATGATATATTGATGATATAGTGACGATATATTGATGATATAGTGACGATATATTGACGATATATTGACGATATATTGATGATATATTGATGATATAGTGACGATATATAGATATATTGACTATATATTGATATATTGATGGTATATTGATGATAGAGTGGAGAGTCCATTTCAGTGATAAATTGCTCATGTTAACTTGATCCAGGAGAGAGTGCAGTAGTATATACCTGTCATTACCTGTCACTGCCTGATATTGTGTTATTGTCGCGTGCACGTGACAAGCAAGTGCTCACTTCTTGCTTGTTTCCGAGTGTTTATGAGCACAACTCATGGCGTTTTCATAATCATTACCAGACGATTAGGTTTGCTATAATCACCCGAGACTACCTGGACATAGTCATCGGGTATTAATTGCGCATGCCTAGTTGCAGGTGTTGTATTGTGACTGAACCCTTGCACCCTTGTTTCTCTCACTACATGTGCATGTCCCTGTCTCGTAGATGCCTGGTCGCTGAATGTATGTGTATATACGTTTGTGTTTGTGTGTGTGTGTACGCGTATGTACATACAGCCGTCGCATTGTCGACCTGGCGAGCTGGTTATGAAGTTCGGACAATTGGTGAACCGGCATTCACTCATATCTACCTAACTTACTGACCTAGCATGCCTCTGATCACTGAAATACTAACATTGTTTTAGCGATTATGTGTTGGCAAATGCAAATTAACGTCAGTGTGCGTATTGGTTTATGCACGTCACATGGCGGCTTATCATACTGACAAAACAAGCTCACTGCACTGCTGGGCGTACATGCATGTATGAGTGTTTCTAGCGACACAATGTTGATGTAATGTGCTCATTACCACCTGCTCATCACGAGCTGCTCGTTACCACCTGCTTCTTACTAGCTTGTCGTTACCACCTGCTCATTACGAGCTGCTCATCACGAGCTGCTCGTTACCACCTGCTTCTTACTAGCTTGTCGTTACCACCTGCTCATTACGAGCTGCTCGTTACCATTAACTGCTCGATAACTACCCCATAACTGCTCGTTACCATCTGCTCATTACCATCTGTTCATTACCATCTACTCATTACCATGTGCTCATTACCATCTACTCATTACCATCTGCTCATTACCATCTACTCATTACCATGTGCTCATTACCATCTACTCATTACCATCTACTCATTACCATCTACTCATTACCATCTGCTCATTACCATCTACTCATTACCATCTAATCATTACCATTTGCTCATTACCATCTGCTCATTACCATCTGCTCACTACCATCTGCTCACTACCATCTGTTCATTACCAACTTGTCACCATCGTCTGCTCATTACCATTTGTTCATTACCATATACTCATTACCATCTGCTCATTACCATCTACTCATTACCATCTGCTCATTACCATCTACTCATTACCATCTGCTCATTACCATCTACTCACTATCATGTGCTCATTACCATCTGCTCATTACCATCTACTCATTACCATCTGCTCATTACCATCTACTCATTACCATCTGCTCATTACCACCTGCTCATTACCATCTGTTCATTACCATCTACTCATTACCATGTGCTCATTACCATCTACTCATTACCATCTGTTCATTACCAACTTGTCACCATCGTCTGCTCATTACCATCTGCTCATTACCATCTGCTCATTACCATCTACTCACTATCATGTGCTCATTACCATCTACTCATTACCATCTGCTCATTACCATCTACTCATTACCATCTACTCATTACCATCTGCTCATTACCATCTACTCATTACCATCTGCTCATTACCACCTGCTCATTACCATCTGATCACTGAGCGTGCTCGTTGCGCGAGTAGTAAAAGGTCATTGTCCTTGCATGTTATTGATGCGTGCAAGTTTCACGTTGTCTAGTGAGGCGATTTCGTGAAATATTGGCCAGGTTTTTGTGTCGTCTCATTTCAATATGTTGGCCGCTTCATTCATGCTTCATGTCATTGCAAGATAATGCTGGTGACGTTTATTACAAGTTTAATAGTATATTGATGAATAATTCACTGTTATATCGGAGTTATTGCTGGTGGGCTGTCGTGCTGTGTATATGTCAAGGCGTTGATTGTCAATGAACTTCACTCACTCTGTTGTATATTGTCTTTTCCGTGTATGATTCGTCGTGCCCCGTTGCACATAATGCCTGATAACACATGTAATATGTGAAAATGAAAATATCAAATCCATTATGTAATACAGCTGTTAAAAATATTTTTTGCAAAATATCAACAGCACGGAATAAGAACACTGGGGTATGCTCTATGAAGAATAATATATTGAATTGCTGATAAATCGATAATTATCAATGTGGATTTAGTTCGAGGTTTTCATTGTGTGCGTGTTGTGTATGTGTATGACTGAGTCAGTGTGTGCGTGTTGTGTATGTGTATGACTGAGTTAGTGTGTGTGTATGTGTATGTGTATGTGTATGACTGAGTCAGTGTGTGTATTCGTGTGTGTATGTGTATGAGTGAGTCAGTGTGTGTATTCATGTGTGTATGTGTATGACTGAGTCAGTATGTGTATTCATGTGTGTATGCGTATGACTGAGTCAGTGTTTGCATTCATGTGTGTATGTGTATGACTGAGTTAGTGAGATCTTTGACTTGTTTTTTGTTGACCTTTGCTGTTGCGTGTGATGTTATGAACGGTTACGGGTTGAAAACCACTGGATAGTAGCCAGCTCCACTGGTGTGTGGGTGTATGTCTGTGTGTTGGTGTGTGTGCGTGTGTGGAGTTGTTGTCTGGTGGAAGCATGTGTGGTGGTGTGAGGTGTTGTAGGTGTGCGAGGGATAATGATGCCCCCGCTCGCCTGTCTGTATATATTGCCAGTTTTTGTGTGTTCGAATACAGAAAAGTATTGCTTATATTTGCATAAATATTCTCGTAGATTCAGACCATTGAGTGGATGCGAATTATGCACGATCACAATGAAAAACAGTGATGGCTGAATTTGCAGTAACAATATGTGCTGATATTTTCATGCCATTTTTTTGTTATTTATGCCGTTTTATATGTCGTTGTTGTGATTGCGAATCTCGTGCTTACAGCGCCGTCGACCCTCCGTCGATCATCGTCGTCCATCGCTGTCAGAAATGGAGGATCTCATCAACAAGCCGTCCACGCCGTTGAAACCCATTGGACCTCCTGGTCCTCCATCGATCGTTGACATTCAGGAGAATTACACCGTTGTTGAAGGTTGGACTTGGCGCAGATTGTTTCAAATACTCTTAATCAATGTGCTTAAACGAAGCAACATTAATTGTTCAGTTATGTGCACACAAATATGTGAATGTCCTGTTTTGAATGTGTTTCAGACGCCAATGCCTACTGCATTCTGACCGTAGAGGGCAATCCACCTCCTACATTCAAGTTTTTCAAGGTGAATGTTGTTGTATTGTTGTCTGGATGGGTAGTCTGGTTTCTAGTCTCGTTTAATTCGATTCAAAGCTGCCATTTTGCAGCTTTATATGCTGATTTATACTGAGTTATGTCTCGATGCGGCAGGGCATTCAAGAGATACTGGAGGGAGGCAGGTACAAGTGCATCACCAACGAGGAGACCAACACTATCATGTTGTGCATCAGGAAGGCCAAGCCGAACGATGAGGGCCGCTACAAAGTGGTCGTGTCCAACGAACACGGCGAAGATTCGGCCGAATTTACACTCTTCGTTTCCGGTGCTTTTTGGTGTTTTTTCATTTGTGCTGAACGTTCCACGCTAATTCAATATGTCGTGAATCAGAACATAGCATTGTTTTATCAAGAAGCGCTGGAGATTGGCCGCGGTAAAAGCGGAGGAAACGAGTGTTGCACACCATAAAAATGCTGCCTTTCAAGACTGGCCGGGAAATAGCGATGCTGACAATGAAATGCCCGCATAATATATTAATACTAATTTTGATGTGTCTATGTGCTCGCCTTGTTTTGCAATGCTTGTCTTGTGTTTGCAGATTCGTCGGGTATGGATTTCAGAGCGATGCTGAAAAAGCGACGCTATGCCAAATGGAAACAGGAGAACGAGGAAATGGAAAGTCCTGACTTGAAGGAAGTCGAGAAACCTCAGAAACCACAGTTGAAGAAAGTAGAGAAGGTGAGGGTGCAGTGCAGTTCATTTATTTGTGCCGATCCGAGTGCTGATGTTAATGTGGTGTCCTCGTGTGCATTTCATGCTGCCTGTCCTGTTTAACGGTTGTTTTACAAGTGTTGTTTGTGTTCGATTCGCAGAAACAAGAAAGCTTTATGAAGCCGTTGGTTGACGTCACAGTCAAAGAGGGAAAAGAGAAAGTTGTCAAGTTTGAGTGTGTTTTCTCGAAAGCAAAGATGAAGCCCAAATGGATGTTCAAACGAGATGTGAGTGTGGGTTTGCTCGTGATTTTCTCTCAGAAGTATCTTTCAAAATCAACCATTTCTATTTGGTATGCTTCAAACTTGTTTGCTTCTGTTTGCTATTGTGAAAGTAAAGTTTGAATGTATTTATCACGAGTAATGACCTGTTTACCCGGCGTCACGGACTCGTCTCGGTGTCGTCTCTCTAATGAACTTCACAATTATCCTTTACAATCGCTGCAATTAATTTTTGTGTTGATATCGTGCAGGAATTGTTTCCTGGTTCCAAGTACCAGTTCAAGTCAGAACAGGACTCCTACACGTTGATCATTGACAAGCCGAAGGTGGATGATTCCGGCAAATACACGATCGAGCTTGGTGGAGTGCCGTGCAGCGCCTTTCTCACTGTTGAACGTAATTCATCTCGCCAGCCACACTTTCCCTGCTTCATTGCTCTATAGTGTCCTAGCGCCACCTTTGTTATTATACGTTCGTTTGTGTTCTTCTCAAGGGATGGCGCTATGGCATGGTTATTGTACGTTGAGAATGGGCTTTTGCGACCTTGAGGGTTTTGCTGGCGGACAGTTCTGGTTGAGTTGTGTGTGTATGTGGATGTGTGAAATAGAGACTCGTGTTAAGCTGGTGTTTGGCGTCGGAGAACAATACATGCTCCCACACTAGTCTGTTGCTCCAGTCTTGTTAGTACTGTAATTCCATAATTCCGGCAGTTCAGGAATTGCACGGTATAATCGAGGCTAAACGTGAAATACACTGTGTACCCCAGTATAATATAAAGTAATATAATACATACTATTTCATGTGTCATTTTTGGTGGTAAATCGATTCGCCAATATTATCTTTATAATATATAATTTCTATTTTAATGTTTTATACTATTTGTAGTCTCTCACACTTACAGCTACAAAGCCAAGAAACACTACTGTTTCGTACAGGCGTTGACTATTAACTTGATTTTGTGCAAACAGCTGCTGATCCGAACTTCAAGTTTGTCAAGTCTCTGCAGAAAGTGATGGATGGATATATCAGCGAGGACGTGCAACTCGAGTGTCAGCTCAACTCTCACAAGGCCATAGTTCACTGGTACCATGGAGACAAGCAGATTGAGGTGCGCTCGTGTTTTTGCCGTCAACCGGCCGTATTCTCTATTGTCGAATAATTAGCGGCTTTCAGGTGTTGCTGTGGCTTGAGCAAGTCATAATTTGCAAGCTCCGGATATATGAACAATTATGTGTTTTTTATTACCTTGTTTTTATTATCCAGTGTGTTTGCGATTTAGTCGGGCAATTGGTCTGTTATCCCTTGCTAATGAGGAAGCGATGTGTTCGCCACTCACAAACAGATCATGCAACGATCTCACTTGATGCTAACAAGTTTTCAGTATTTGCTTACTTGTACACTAGACAGTGATAGATAGATCTGTCACATTATATGAAATATTCCCGTTACCGCGAGATTGAGTCGTGAACTATATGTTGAGTTGTCTTTCGGCTAGCTTGTCATTAGCTTGTTATTCAGCTGTGTGGTAGTTTTCGACTTGATCATTGGTGTCGGCTATTTCAATGATTATGTCTGCTGTTTGTTTTGAGTGTCTGCGAGGCAACTGAAAAACGCAGTGAACGCTGATCGACCGGAGTGATAGCCAACATTGATGAGACTCGCAATGACAAGATGTATTTAGCCTGGTTCAGTCCGATCATGTAGAAAATTGTACTAGTCGAGAAGTTGTATGCTCGAGTTATTTCATGTTAACACACTGAGGAGCCTTAAGATGTTTGGCACGTGGCCAGTATTTGTCATGTATGGGCATGACGTCACACTGTGTATGTGTGTTTGGTGAAGGAGGGTGAGCGATACACGATCGGCAAGGACATGATGGGCGTGTGTCGTCTGACAATTCGCGACTGTGAGTCAGCCGACGCCGGAGACTGGAGTTGTCGCATCTTCAAGCAAAACAACAAGACCGCCACCAAACTGATGCTGTCAGGTCGGTTTCGCTCGGCTTCATATGCCAGAACTGCTGTTGCATTATGCCAACATGGCTCGCATGTCTGCTTGCAGTAAAAAGTATTGTTGCGAGTGTGTGTATTGTACGGTTACGAATGTGTGTGTGTGTGTGTGTGTGTGTTCAGAGAGGCCGGTAAAGTTCAGGAAAAAGCTGCGTTCTGTCCAGGTTACTGAGAAAGATAAGGTTATTCTCGAAGTTGAGACTGATTTTGCGGACGCAGCCGTCACTTGGTTCAAGGGAGATGAGCAAATCAAGCCAGACGGCAAGAGGTGAGTTAAAGTTCGGCAGGAGGTAAATATGAGCTCACTAAGCATGCCGCTTGTCCGGTCATATTGAGCCAGCGACAAGCATTAGTGTTGCGGTGCTGAATCGTGCCGTGTGTTTGTGACCAGAGTGAAAATAGTGACTGACGGAAAGAAACATCAGCTGGTGTTACGGCCTGTGAAAATGGCCGATGCCGGCGAGTATTGTGCCAAGACCAATGCTGACAGTTGCTCAGCCAACATGCAGGTTCAATGTACGTGCTCACACGTGCTTGTTTGTCTGCCACACTCTCTGTTATCTGACTGACTGGTTTTTTTATGAGATAAGACTATACACTCGGCTTATTTGAGCATTATCGAGTTTATACAGGTGACCGACTCAGTTCAGCAATATTGTGATTCGGTCTAGTAGGAGACGCGTGTCTGATTGTTATCCCGGCAGATTTGAACAAGTTCTTGAAGGGTCTTTCTGACGTCGAGGTGATTGAGAGAGATCGTCTCGTTGTTGAAGTGGAGCTAACAGATCAGACAGCACCTTGTGACTGGTTCCGCGGTGATGAACTCATTGAGGCCAATGACAGGTTTTTACTCTACACATTTGCAAGCGCACGTTTGAAAACATTGTCTTGTATTGACATGATGTTCGTTGATGTGGCGGTCTGACAGTATGGTTACAGTATAATATAGCGATGTATAATTACTGCATTGAACGTTCAATTGTCCGGTTGATACACACTTTATGATATGAAAGTTGCATTGTCTAATTATTTGATAAATTGCTGTTTGTGATTTAATAATGGTATGAAGCGCAAATGCTGTACTCTGCATTCATTGAACCTGGTTTAGTGTTGAGAGCGAGTGTGGTTTGATGTTAGCAGACTTAATGAAGCGTGTGATGTTGTGAACATGACAGGATCGAGGTGAAGAACGTGGGAGGAGGCAAGCACCAGTTGGTGATCAGTCATGCCGAGCTGAGCGACGAGGGAGACTACCTGGTCAAGTCGGGTCGGCTCGAGTCATCCGGCCATATCACAGTACATCGGGGAGAATCCAAGCCTAAAATCAAGTTTGAAGGACCAGTAACTGGTACGTACAGCGTGAATTTGCTGTTATTTGCACACACACACACACACACACACACACACACCGACTGCCGGCTAGTATGTTAACATGTTTAGTATTTGAAGTTGTCGCTTCAGTGTAGATTGTGTAGTTAAGCAATGCACTCGATCTGCGAGTTTTGTCTGACAGAAAGACATTTGATAATGCTTCTAGTGAGGTGTGTGTGTGTGTGTGTTTGATGACTGTGTGTTGTGGTTCTGCTCAAGGTCCCTCTACTAGACCACTCACGTTTGAGGTACCTTTCAAAGGTGAGCTTTGCACGCTTTCCGTTATGCATACTGAGTTAATGGTATATTTTTCATTCCACTAGGTTCAATTCCAAAATCATTTTAATTCGTCCTAGAATCTTGTGGTAATTGCTGTGATTTGTGGGTGCGTTCACGCTGAACGAATGTGCTGAGCTTGCTTGCGCGTTTGCAGTATCTGGAAGGAAGCAGTCCATTGTTGAGGCCAAGCTATTCTACAACGGCAAGCAAGTGTCCGCTGTTGACCTTGAAACTGTTGTCAAGGACAAAGTTGTTCAGTTTAAATTGAAGAAACCCAGTCGCGACCACTCAGGTGCTTATGAAATCAAACTGAGCAACGGACAGGGAGTCGACAGCAAGCAAGTTCAAGTCGATTTTCTAGGTGAATACTCTCTCTTGAGGGAGATACCTTTTGGCCATCCGTGTATACGTGTGTCTACATGTAATTGAACATTTTACGCGACATATTTTTCCATTGGCAAGTTTTTTGTCATGACCATTTTCAATCTATTTTTCTATATTTCTTTGTTTTTGCTTAGAAAATTCCTATTTGGCCTCATTTTTGTATCTTTACATATTTTGTCCAATATATGGGCGTTAATATATGACCTTCATTTTGTCCCAGTGGATTTTTCATAGATCCTTACATTTGATAGTCTTTGTCATTTCAATATTGGCTCCATATTATATCGGGATTTTCTGATATAATTTTTTACTGAACCCTATCATAGTTCACTAACTGCATGAGTTTAGTCACACATTGTGCTAGCTACATCAGTGCATGCGCGTGTGCTCATGAAAACTGTGTTTGTTTGATAACACATCGTCTCTGTTACGCTATGTCAAGGTGTAGCGGCTTTGTGTGAGTGCGTTGTGAAGTCGGGCCTGTTAAGTTTGCCTGATAGCACGCAATGTGCTTCATCTGATATTTTCCAGAATGTTCACGGAAATTTGACGGCGTCAACGCAACTAATCAGGTGGTCTTTTGCTCATGTATTGGTGAATTTCTTGTGTTGTTGTTGGCATGGTCTCGTAATGTTCTTGTCATGTACCGGATTATCTGTCAGTCATTAATCACAAGCTTTGTGTCGGCTGCCTTGTTGCCATGCTGGTGAAGCGTGTGTGGCAGGAGTGAGTTGAGGTCACTCATTGACTGACTTGTCGTGTGATGGCAGACGTGGCTCAGTCGCCGCAGAATGTCAGCGTGACCGACGTGTTTGCCAGCTCGTGCGTTGTGCACTGGCAGAAGCCTGAGTCAGATGGTGGTTGTGATATCACGCGCTACATTATCGAGCGGCAAGATCTCAGCAAAAAAGGTCCTCCTCGCTTGCATTGCTATACTCAGCGTCTAGTATTGGATTTATGCAATGGCTTGGTACCTGGATAAGAAACTGTGTTTCTCTCTTATCAACATTCATTATCAACGTCTATCACACTCAATATGCAGCTCAATAAATTACTTATTACTATCTTAATCTTGTTATTAGTTTTTGATGTTCGATCTCAGTGATTGTTGTTATGAGCTTGGTGCATTTTTTGACAGGCGGATGGGATCGAGTGGGCGAGACTGACGGCGCCACCTTCCAGTATAAATGCGAGGATTTAACATTGAAGAAAAAGTACAAGTTTCGCGTGAAGGCGGTGAACAAGCAGGGCGAGTCAGAACCCGGTCTGGGTCGAGGCGAAATTTTGGCCAAGGATCCTTGGGGTGAGTCCCTCAGTATCTGGTTTGTTAACATGAATGACTTGTGCTTGCCTATCATCAAACTTTTCTATCTATTCGAATATTATTTGCTTACACTTAGATCTCACACATTTTGAGCTGAAATTTTTGTTTTTTACAAATACGTTTTTACACTCGTTTTTATGGATTGTGGGAGTGTTTCGTCTGTACTAATTTACAAACACTTTTTGTGCCAATTTTTCGGCAATGCTTGGTTTTTGAAAGCGCTGATTTTTTTGCCTACATGGATCACACTACTTGCATGCTAACACGAATATGACTGTTGTTATACGTGCTGTCAGAAGAGGAGGATGGTGCGGGTTCAGCAGGTGAGATCTCCCACACTTGTTCTTGTACAATATACACTTGTTCTTGTACAATATACACTTGCTCTTCTTCAATTCATCACTTACACTCTTCATTTATTCGTTTTTCTCCTTGTCTTTGTTATTCGCTTAATCCCCATCTGTTTCTATATTCACCGGCATCACAGATTATTATAACAGATACACGTCATCATACTCATGAAAATAAGGCATGTATATAGACAAGGTGCTAAGCTCGATGATGTATTGAAGCAGAGGTTCTCATATTGTTTGTGATATGGTCGATAATGAACATATGTACCAATACCATGTTATGCCGCCGCACGGGTGTTTCATATAATGTCAGTTGTGATGACCGTTGTTGTTGATGATGGCAGATGAACCCGGTCGTCCTGGTAATGTGCAGCTGCTCGACTGGGACAAGGACCACGCTGATCTCAAGTGGACCAAGCCAGAAAACGACGGAGGAGCGCCTATCTCCGGCTACATCATCGAGTACAAGGCACGAGCAGCAATACTGTCGTTTTCACAGTGCTGTTGTCAGTTGCAGTTGATTGTGACATGCTGAGTGGCTGGCTGACTGGCTAACATTGGGTGATTGTTATGCACAGGAGAAGTTCTCCAACGACTGGGTTCAGGGCAAGTTCATTGAGGGCGATGTCGAGCAAGGCACCATTGACGGCTTGACCGAGGGGAAAACCTACGAGTTTCGAGTGCGAGCTGTTAACAAGGGAGGCAAAGGAGAGCCTTCTGATCCCACCGCTGCCATTGTAGCCAAGTGCCGATTCGGTGAGTTTTGTACGATATCATTGCGTTTTCTGAGAACCACAGGCTGTGTTGTAATATTCTGTGCGTTGTGATGCCACGCTGGATATATTCTGGTATTGTGTCTGGTAGTGTTGTTGTTAATTCCTAGCTATCGTGTCTGCACTGGTGTGATTGATGGCGTGTGGCGCGGTGATGTGTTGTGCGCTTATTAACGGGGTGAATTATGCGATGTTTTCAATAGTGAAACCGTTCATTGTCAACAAGGACGAGTTCAAGAGCATTGTGCTGAAAAAGCACCAGGTACTCAAACTGGACATTAAGTTCGGTGGAGAGCCGGAACCTGAAGTCAAATGGCTGAAGAATGACTCAGTACTGGAAGCTGATGGAGAAAGGTGGGACATTCAAACATTGATTTTCTTGCATTGGCTTGCTAGCCCATACGACAATAACATCTGTTATCTTATAATCTGTTTTTCCGACAAATTGTGGCCTCAATTCTAATGATTGCAGTTGTTCACGGCTTATAAACGCTATCTCTGAAATGTCAATATTTTTGCACTTCAAGCTTACAGGTGGCGGTTCCTAATGCTGTGTATTTTCAATGTAGAAGTTGTCATTGAATTACACCGTTTGTGCGCGTCTGTTTGCCGCTGGATTCAGGGTTGTCTTGGACAAATACGATCGCAACACAGTTTTGACAGTTCGTAAATGTGAACGGCCTGATTCTGGCAAGTTCAAGCTGGTGTTGACCAACTCGTCTGGATCTTGCGAAGCTGTGGCCGATGCTGTAGTGCTCGGTTAGTCAGTGCTGATCTTGCACAGTTTCGTAGTATTTTATCCAGCGAGCGTGATACACTGCCACAGGCACCTCGGCACAGCGACAACCGGGCGAATTTTCACTCAATGCCGGGAATACTCCTGTTGTTTACAAGTTCTATTTTCATTGCTTTCAAAGCAAGCTGATTTTTCAAACAAACTTGCTTTCAAAGTTTCATGCTGTGTTGAACATAGCCGTGCAACTATTTCTCGAGGCTGTCATCTACATTGATGTTGTGCTGTTCTCGAGGTTGTGTGTTCTCGAGGCTGTCATCTACATTGATGTTGTGCTGGTGAGCTGCGTTATCATGCGCGTGCAATGGTGTTTGTGACAGGCAAGCCGTCGCGGCCAGAAGGACCGCTGGAGGTGGTGGAAGTGCGCGAGACCCGCACCACAATCAAATGGAAGAAGCCGAAGGACAATGGAGGAACGGACCTGAAGTCTTACGTGATTGAGAAGATGGATATGGACACGGGACGATGGGTGCCTGCCGGAGAGGTAACTCATTAATGTCACGTGCTGACATTTCGTCACTGTTGCGGCACAACACACTGTCGAACCTGCTATATACTGACTTATTTGCATATTGCTGTGGTAATGCGGTATCGCTTGATACTCTCACAATGAGATTTGTTCACTGACAACACAGTTGAAATACCGGTATAAATACAGGCATATCGACTTGTGACACATGTAACACTCACTTATGTGAAGCAGACACACACATAACACATTGACTCACATTCAGTAGCATGTGTATGTTTGTATGTGTATTTGTGTATCAGCGGTTGTTTTGAACGATCATATTTGATGTTTGACGACCACAGGTTGACCCGGATAAAACTGAGTTCAAAGTGGAGGGCTTGACTCCCAAGAAGAAGTACAAGTTCCGTGTGAGAGCGGTGAATAACGAGGGTGAATCTGAACCTCTGGAAACCGACGAGGCTGTGCTTGCTAAAAACCCATATGGTGAGTAATTTAACTGCACTTCGGGAATCCGACGGAGAATATTCAGTCATGTTTGTGCTGCTGTTCCGTTGGAGTTTATTTGTTTTTCTCAAGGCTTGGGCTTTCATTTAATTCGGGGGTCGCCAGTGGCACTCATCAACGTGTCTTTTACTGCATGTTGTTTCATTGGCTCGTGCATGCGGTGTTGTTTCAATTGATTTTTTCACGTTTTGTTGTTTTATCAGACGAGCCTGGTAAGCCCGGCAGACCTGAGATTGATGACTACGACAACACCATGGTCAAGTTGAAGTGGCAGAAACCAGAGAGTGACGGAGGTCGACCAATCAGTCACTATGTGGTTGAATCCAAGGACAAGTTCTCCGACTGGGCCGAGGTATTCAGCAGTGCTGCCATTATATTGATATGTGTCTGCTTGTGACGTTGACAATGGGCGCTCTCATCAAGCTCATCTTTCTTCATACATTCAGTTGCCTCAACCTGTGGCAGATCAAGTGAATGAACATGTGTGTGTGCTTGTGTGTATCAGGTATGTCAGACGGAAGATGACACTTGCGAGCTGCAAGTGAACGGCCTGAAGGAGAACAGTGTGTACCAGTTCCGAGTGCGTGCAGTCAATAAGGCTGGCAAGTCGGCGCCTTCTGATGCCACCGACTCGCACGTGTGCAAACACAGAAATTGTGAGTATTTCTGGCATCAATCGGACAACACAAATAACAAATGACACAAGTGACAATTAGACCGTGTTTCATGTGAATTTTGCCTCAATTGATCTCCAATTTTACGTATTTTATTTTACCGTTGCTCTTGAGTTATTGGCTGCTGGCGTTTATTGATAATTTTCACCGATTTAACGCGCCTGTCGCCGCTGAACTGATGTTTTCCAGTGAAACCGTACATTGACCGCACCAACATGATCATGGTGACAATCAAGTGCGGTCGTTCTCACACGTTCTCGGCCGATGTTCGTGGGGAACCTGCGCCGCAACTGTGCTGGTACTCGAGCAATGACAAGCCGCTCGATCAGTCCGAACGTGTCAAGGTAACCTGCCATACTCACTGCCCGCTCTTTCAGAACACATGTCTCGTGCAAATATTGACCAGGAGTTTCAGAAGCTCTTCAGTTACTGATTAAAATTTGGTATTCTGTAGGCCGCGAAATTCTGCACGCAGTGATATAGTTCTTATGTTGGTATAATCGTTGGTTTGTGAGCTATAGTAGACATAAGCATGACCCTAATTTTTGCATTTTTCATGACTATTTTTGTCTTTACGTGCTTGTAACTTTTTTAGAACAATTTTAACTTGAAATTTGGCGTATTTTGAAGAGAACGAAAATGTCTGTATGGTAGTCTATCTTAATTGAATGTTCACTGAATTACTGTGGAATAGTAGTTTAGTGTGTTTATCGCTTCATACCCTCATCTCCTGGGTTTATATGCGTTATATGTAATGGCTTATGATTGTGTCTGGGTGTGTCTGTCCAGTTTGTCACGACCGATTATCATACAGAGCTGAGTATATCCAAGGCGGTGAGGAAGGATTCAGGCATTTACACATTGAAGGCGGAGAACAAGAACGGCAACGACTCGGCTCAATGTGAATTAGTCGTTCTCGGTCAGTTTCAGGTTCAATGTGAACTTGTTGTTCTCGGTCAGATTCAGGTTCAATGTGAACTTGTTGTTCTCGGTCAGTTTCAGGTTCAATATGAACTTGTTGTTCTCGGTCAGTTTCAGGTTCAATGTGAACTTGTTCTCGTTCAGTTTCAGGTTCAATGTGAACTTGTTCTCGGTCAGTTTCAGGTTCAATGTGAACTTGTTGTTCTCGGTCAGTTTCAGGCTCAATGTGAACTTGTTGTTCTCGGTCAGTTTCAGGCTCAATGTGAACTTGTTGTTCTCGGTCAGTTTCAGGCTCAATGTGAACTTGTTGTTCTCGGTCAGTTTCAGGTTCAATGTGAACTTGTTCTCGGTCAGTTTCAGGTTCAATGTGAACTTGTTGTTCTCGGTCAGTTTCAGGTTCAATGTGAACTTGTTCTCGGTCAGTTTCAGGTTCAATGTGAACTTGTTCTCGGTCAGTTTCAGGCTCAATGTGAACTTGTTCTCGGTCAGTTTCACCAGCCTATTGTACTGCTTGTTCTATGTCACGGCTGTCTTGGCATGTGCGATTGCGTTTATTGTTTACGTATTGACAATACTGGAATATTGGCTGGAGTTGTAGATATTAGTGTGCCGTTTTATCAGTGTATTGCGGTAATTATGGTATTTCAACACGGCAATGTTCGATAACAAGGAATAATTTGATGTATTGCAGGAAAACCGAGCCAGCCTAAAGGTCCATTGAAAGTGGAGGATGTTTACGACAAAGGCTGTGTGCTCAAATGGGACAAACCAGATGACGATGGTGGAATGCCGATCAAGGAGTACGTCATCGAGAAGATGGACGTGAAAACAGGTCAACATACACGCTCATCAACACACACACACACACACTCACAAACACGCTGTCACATATGCTGTTATTGTTGATGCGTGCTGATATCGGCCGGTATTGCTCGTGGCTGGTTATTGTAAGTTGTTGATGGCGGTGCAGGTCGGTGGGTGCGCTGTGGCAAATGCGGCGGTGACAAGGCGAAACCGCAGTGTCTCGTGAGCGACCTGGTTCCTGGCGAGCAGTACCAGTTCCGCGTGACAGCTGTCAATGACGAGGGAGACTCAGAACCGCTCGTCACCGACGCTGCCATCACCGCCAAAAACCCGTTCGGTGCGCCATAATTGTAGCTAGAATTGTGATTGAAAGTACTGGTGGTGTCCAGTTGTTTTTCAAATGATTCAGTCTAATTTGAATTATCTATTTGGACCTTAACACTATAATCAATGGTTGACATCGATGGTTAAAATATATAAGGTTTGAACGCTTAACGTTATAGGAGGAGTCTGTTGTATTGTGTAGATATTAAAATAAGTTTCAATACATCTTGTCTACTTTATATTCAAATAACTTGTTGAAATATAATAAAAGTTTGCGGGTATGTTATTGAGGTGAGCTAATGAGAGGTTGTGTTGTTTCAGACCCTCCTGAACCTCCTGGCAAGCCGGAAATAGTCGACTATGACAACAAGTCGGTGCAGTTGAAATGGAACGCGCCCGACAGTGATAACGGAGCTGCCATTCAAAAGTATATTGTCGAAAAGAAAAGCCGGAAATCGGCAGACTGGGAGAAAGCTTGCGAGGTACTTCAACTTGATTCATTTGCGTAACTCAATTCCAATTCTAGGCTGTGAAATGTCATATTGTCATTCAATACATTCACAATGCATTAAATGCATTTGCATTTAATGCATATGCATATGCATAATACACAATGCATTTGTATTAAATGCATTCACAACGCTACGACAACTTTTCACATTGCTGCCTATGTTTTGCTTGAATGTTTGTCTCTTGTTGAACGTTGTTAAAAGTAGGCATGTTAATGACATTTATCCATGAAGTGAATCATATTCTCAATGATTTTGTGATAGAGACATTGTTTTTTGACACTCAAAACCATGCACTATTTTCAGTTATTTAATTCTGGTCTGTGTGTGTTGTTTAGCTCGATATTGTGAACCACAATTTGACATTTGCCCACATTCTATCATTTGGGCTTGCACTGGCTTTCCACATGACTTATGTATGTTTTATTTGAGTATCTGCATGTCACTTCACTGGCTGCGTGTCGTTACATATGTTGTGTGCTAGGTTCCAGGGGACCAGTTGGAGGCCAATGTTGTGGACCTGGTGGAGCGAGACCAGGTGCAGTTCAGAGTGAAAGCAGTGAACAAGGCAGGAGCAGGGCAACCCTCGCCTCCCACCGACCACCACATTGTCAAACACAGAAAACGTCAGTGCTCATCAACTGTACTACATATACGTACTCTCACACATACCTACACACCCGGCACACACATACACATACACACACACACACACACACACACACACACACACACACACACACACACACGCACACACACACACACACACACACAAACACACACATACACACACACACACACACACACACACACACACACACACACACACAAACACACAAAGTGTAACCACTCTGTTTAATATTCGCTTTATTTCTTGTTTGATATTTTTGAAGAGCTGAAACTTGAGATTTTCTTTACTATTTTGTATATTAGGAAGCGGACAAAGCTATAGTTTTGAAGAGACACGTGTTTCACTTATGATGGATACTGGCAGATAGGCGAATATTGTACATTGTTTTTCGTTTCTGTCAACAATTTGATCTGAAATATGCGTGCCAATAGTCGTGTAATTTTTCACTGAAATGAATGGCATTACTTTTGATATCTATACATATGACGAAGTTAGATAATTTGCAGTTCATTTACTCATATGTTCGTACTAAAATTTTGTCAGATTAACATATTTTAATTGTATTTGTGTGCTGACCGTTTTTAATTAGTCTTAAATGGTCTGTCCTCGCTTCATGTCTCGTGTGTTGAAATGAACGAATTTCACTGATTGTTTTCAGTTAAGCCGCAAATTGATCGTACAAATTTGAAATTGGTCAAAGTGAAGGCTGGCAAGCCAATAATACTGGATGTGAACGTGCGAGGAGAACCTCCGCCCAAGATTCACTGGTTTTTAGCAGGCCAGGAGGTGAGAACATTATGAAAAAGCGAAAAATTCTCAATTTTTCAATGAGAATCTTCTGTGAGGCTTCCCAAAACTGATTTATACTGTTTTTTTATCAGTGTAAATTAATTTGTGTTTTCCAGTGAACATATTTTGTTTTTCAATCGTGATCACTCGACAACAAGTTGATAAGTAAGAAAAGTTATTATGTCACTGTTTGTTTTCTAGTAATTTTGAAATTTGGACCAATACGTCGTTTTACTCAGTGAGTGCATATAGCAATGCAAAGGAAATTGTTTTTTATGTGGTGTTTAATTCTGACTTAATACTTGTTTTTGTGATCTGTGTGATTGGTGCTGCGTGGTCTATAGGTGAATTCGGAAAACATATCCATTACGAACGTGGATTATAACACCAAGTTTGTCGTGAAGAACAGTGTTCGCAAAAACACTGGCATTTACAAAGTGGTCGCCGAAAATGAGCACGGCAAGGACGAAGCTGAGGTAGAATTGGTTGTTCTCGGTGAGTTTCGCTCATCTCGCGTCTTGTTTCGCACTGGTGCTGTTCTTCTCACTAATTATTACTCTACACACTATTTGACACATATGATACAAGAGAACAAAACACTAACGATAGCTCTGGCAGCCAGAAGTTTCGGGCTGTCTTCGTCAGTGAGCAGGCAGGCACTATCATGCCTGAGGTCATGCACTCAGTCTCACAGTACACGACCGACATGACTGAAACTGTCGTGTTTTCGTGCGATTACACACACCGGCATACTGGTGCTCAAAACAACGCAGCACGTGCGGTCACAGACCTGCCTTACTAGCGGGCATTGTTAGCAGTGGTGGCGTATATCCTACGATATATCCTATATCTAATAAATATTACACAAAAAACTCACATATGTGTCCGATTTAAGGCAGAGCTGAACAAAGTGAAAAATAAACAACTATCCCGACTGAACAAATACAATACTTGTCTAAAATCTGCGCGTAATTGAGTGATATCGTTTGTCTTGTGTCTGCGTGTCTCAGGACCTCCATCAATGCCGAAAGGACCATTGAAAGTGAGTGACGTCACTGCCAAAGGCTGCAAGTTGAAGTGGAGCAAGCCGGACGATGACGGAGGAGTGCCCGTGCAAGCTTACTTGGTGGAAAAACTCGACACTGCCTCAGGTATTGCGTTTGTGTCCTCTACCTGTTTGTTCTAGTATTTAAACATGTCTCATGATATTCCCTGTTAGTATCATGCGAGTATATTTTGTACCGTGATGATGTCTAGTTTCTCTGTTATTTGTGCTGGCCTGTTGTTTTTCTATTTATCTCACTTATTGCAGTGTACTTCATTGACTGATTGCATGTGTGAATGTGTGATACTGTTTCGCAGGTCGTTGGGTGCCAGTTGGGAGGACGGGTGCCGAAGACACAAGCATGGATGTGCCGGGGCTAGTCGAGGGCAAACAGTATCAGTTCAGAGTGAAAGCGGTCAATGATGAGGGAGAGTCGGAACCTCTGGAGACTCACAGCGCTACTATGGCTAAAAATCCATACGGTGTGTTCTATTGATGTCTTGGTTCATTTACACTTGATATTTTCCGAGTTTCAAATTGTGGTCAACTCAGAATTGCAGGCTCACTCAGACAAAACTGAAAATGCATTTTTTCTGTACTGACTTGGTTTCATTGACTTGTCTTCATGACGGTATGTACCGCTAGTATTCAGCTACAGAACATATTACTTTTTATCGTATATTTCTCGTGCAAGTCACGGGACTAGTTTTCAGTGGTATCATGGAAATGGTACAGTCAGTTGCATATGGCTGGTATGTGTACGTATGTTTGCGTACTGCAGATGTTCCTGGCAAGCCCTCAATGCCTGACATTGTTGACTGGGACGTGGACCGGGTGGATCTCAAGTGGACGGCTCCTGCTGATGACGGCAACGCTGCCATCAGCGGCTACGTGATTGAGCGCAAGGAGCGCTATGGCTCGTGGGAACCTGTGCTGCATACCAAGGTGACCATGATCGTGTCTGATTTGACCTCACTTCATTCTACGACCTTAGTTTGTCACACGCTCGTGTATATTTGTAGCTTCATTTAGCATTTTGATTCAGTATTTTTGTCCCTTCATCAGCTCTCATCTTCCTGACTAAATTTATATTTCTCGAACTGTTCCTATTTTTGGGTGATTCCGATATGTGGGACACCGCTTGGTTGCTTGTACTTTTCCCATGTCACTGGACTTGCCTGAAATTAATAGTAATAATAGTAATACTATTGCATTTATTATATTATACGTATAAATATGGAGAAATGCAGAATGAATAATGATTATTATTTCACTGAACTGGTCATAAGTGTTAATTCGTTATTATTCGATACTGATTTACGTTATCTGTATCTGTATGTTGCTTTCACAGTGTTACACAATACAATGATAATTGTGATGCATTAAGCAGACATTTATAATTGAGTGAAGCAATGTCTGTTCGACAGACTCCTGCGTGCGAGGCTCGTGTGCCTGACTTGACCGAGGGGCACATATATCAGTTTAGAGTGCGAGCGGTTAACAAGGCGGGACAGTCGGAGCCTGGCGACTCCACCGGCCAACACATGTGCAAGGCCAGATTTCGTGAGTTCAGCGTGAATGTCTCATTTATTGCCTGGTGATATTTGGTCTCGTGAGATTTCAGTGCTCGTTTTAGCTGTCAATTGCGGTTTATGTTGTTCTAGCACGACTTTGTCTTTGTGCAAACACCAATGATCAATTTTTCTTCAAGCCTGCATTGCCAGTATGTTAGCAGGTAGCAATGACAGCGTTTAATCGTTGTTTTGGTTGTTGGCGGAGCGCAGTGAAGCCGTGGATCAACCGTGACAAATGTCATCCAGTGACGGTGCGTGCTGGCCAAACTGTTCGCTATGAGATCGACGTGAAAGGCGAGCCTGCACCTGTTGTCTCGTGGAGTGTGGGTGACACTGCAGTGCTCGCTGACACTCACTACCGTGTCGACAATGAGGATTACTGCACTCGCTTCCAGATCATCGAGCCGTCTCGTCGTCACAGTGCCGTGTACACCGTGCGTGCTGTCAATGATAGCGGCAGTGATGAAGTGCTCATTGAAGTGACGGTGCTCGGTGAGTGGTCCGCACGACCCTCAACTTCCATCTCGTGTTGCTTTCCTGCAGTGCGGTCGTGTCTGTGTTTCATTGATTTCTTTCATTTTCTGCGGTAATCTGTTGTTTATATAAATGAACGTATAATTGTGTTCGTATATGCTCCGTTGATGTGCGACGTTTGAAATTTGACTGCCAATAACATCATATAGTATGTTTTTTATTCTAAACCAATGATATTTAATCTGTGGGAACTTCTCCGCTGGTTTACATTGAAGAAGTCATTAAGTGTAAATGATTGCTAGGTCAGAAGAACCAATACACTCACGGCGTCGTTTTAACTAGAGAATTATATGAGCTCGTCAGGACATACGAACACGTTTTAAACCGAATTTTTGTGATGAGCTGTACTGTGCTGATAAATCTGGTGAAAGGGTTGAGAATTTCTTAGTTGTATCAATTAATGTTTATGTTTGCGTGTCTGTACGCTGGCTTATTGGACGACAGATAAACCGGGCAAGCCAGAGGGTCCGCTGGCAGCCACTGACGTTCACAAGAGCCACTGCAAGCTCAACTGGAACAAACCGAAGGATACAGGCGGTTTGCCGTTGACGGGTTACGTGGTGGAGAAGATGGACGTGGGTACAGGTCGGTGGCAACCCGCGTGCCGAGTGGACGGCGACACCACCGACGCAGAGATCAAGGGACTCGAGCCGGGCAAGCGCTACGAGTTCCGCGTGAAAGCTGTCAACGATGAGGGAGAGTCGGAATATCTCGACTCCGACCACTCAATTCTGGCGAAAGATCCTTATGGTAACCGGCATCACTGGCCTGATATCCAAACCTTTCTGATTCTAAAAACTCATGTATGAGTATTGCATTTCTGTTGAACGCTACTAGATAAGACCGCTATATTGTCCTAATTTTTCCAACTGTAACGCAGATCCTCCAGGAGCTCCGTCCATTCCCGATATTGTGGACTGGGATGAGAACTCGGTTGACTTGAAATGGTCGGCTCCTCTGCGAGACAACGGCGCCCCAGTCACCGGCTATGTGGTCGAGATGCGACCAAAAGACAGTGCCGATTTCGTCAGGGCCACACAGGTCGGACCCGAATGCAAGGCCAAAGTGACGGGACTCACTCCCGGCCAGAAGTACGAGTTTCGTGTGAGGGCTGTGAACAAAGCGGGTGCTGGAGAACCGAGCGAGGCGACAAATCCTCACCTAGCCAAGGCCAGACGCTGTGAGTTTTTGTCTGCTTAAACTTTGGTGCACATGCGTTATTTATAACGCTTTGTATCCAGTCTGATACAGTGTTCATGGTGGTTTCGCTCAAATGTGTTATTATGCAGTTTTTTGCTATTTTTTGTTTACTTTATTGTCATTTATTTGCTTGTACGTCTGGGTGTGTTTGGAGCAGTGAAGCCTCGTATTGTGCGAGACAACTTGAAACCGATTGTCGTCAAGGTGAATCAACAAGTGATGCTGGATGTTGATATCATAGGAGAACCTCCTCCGTCGGTCACTTGGACATACGCTGACAAGGTGAGGTGTCATGCTGGCTTTTGTGGCTTTGTAAGAGAAGCAACAGTGTTCAAGTGGCCCCTAGTGCGTTCGAGTCACTCTCGTCGCATCACTTGCTGAATTCATGAAATAAAATAAACTGGGTTTGCGAATGCGTCGACGTCTGATAGAAACACCATTATCGCTTGGTTGAAAAAGCGTGCCAGTTGTCAAATGTCGTTCTTAGAACATGAAAGTCGATACTCTAAATGAGATGAAATCAAGCGTCAGTTTTGTGTTGATGCTTGACAGGAGGTGGTATCAGACCACGAGGTGACCATCACTAACATCGACTACAACACCAAGCTGGCCATGTTCCGCGCTCGTCGCTGTCACTCGGGCCAGTACACGCTGACAGCTCGCAATGAACACGGTCAAGACACGGCCCTCGTCGATATCACCGTGCTCGGCAAACCGTCCACTCCCAACGGCCCGCTGCAAGTGAGTTGCTGTCAATTGCCACCTTCCTGTCGAACGATCAGTTAACTGCCTACTCATGCCTAATAATTGTGATGTGATCATGTGTGTCGATCAGGTGGATGATATTACCGCGAATGGCTGCAAATTAAAATGGAACAAACCTGATGATGATGGAGGATCGCCTATTGAGTATTATGAAGTGGAAAAACTGGATCCGTTCACTGGTGAGCTCAGTAATATGATATACATTGTCAGTAAGTAACCATCAATATATTCTCATATCGCCGGTATCATGTGAAATCAATCATATTCCAACTTGGGCTATGATTGATGGCTGATTGATGACTTCGCTGTTGCTGCTTATGCTATTCTTGAGTTAAATTGTTAACTGACTCATCACTTATCTTATTCTACGTATATTCTCTTCTATGATTTTATACTTTCACAGGCCAATGGGTTCCGTGTGCCAAAACCCACGATCCTGAGGCTAACATAACAGGACTGCAGGAGGGCAAGAAGTACAAGTTCCGCGTGAAGGCAGTCAACAAAGACGGCGAATCAGAACCGCTCGAATGCGATCAATCTTTTATTGCCAAAAACCCTTTCGGTAAGAACACATCACACTTTAATCGACACACTATCTTGTGTTTTTGCTGGCTGAATTTGCGACCACTGCTGTGAATATATAACATGTACAATACATTTGACTATATTTACATTTGACTGCGGTGGACTCGATGTTGCTCTTAGATCCGCCGAGTAAGCCTGATCGTCCTGAATTGATCAACTGGGACCGCGATTTCGTCGATCTCAAGTGGAAGAAGCCAAACGACGGCGGTGCTCCAATCACAGGCTACATCATCGAGAAGAGGGACAAGGATGACCGCGCCGCTGGCTGGCTCAAATGTCTCAACGTTGCTGTTAGTTGCCGCTAAACAATTGTGTATAATGCTGGTATATAATAACAGGTGTAATATTCACAAGGGTATTGCTTGCCTCGATGCTTAATATGTAAATCCGCTGTTAGTTTACACGTGGATTACAGTGTGATCATGAGCTGCATTGTATGCACTGGTATTTGCTCGAGTGTCGGCTGAAGTGACAGTGTGTTCTTACAGGGTAACTGTTGCGAGGGTCACGTGACCGACGTGGCTGCCGGTCGAGAGTACGAGTTCCGCGTGCTTGCCGTCAACAAGGCAGGAGCGAGTGAGCCGAGCGACGCGTCCAAGTCTGTCATCTGCAAGCCGAGATTCAGTCAGTACTGTCATCTAGCTATCTGTCTGTGTGTGCCTCGTCTTCATTACTGCCACTTGTCATTGTACTTGTGGCGTTGTTTGTGTGCTGGCGTGTTTAAGTCGCCTGACACTGATACAATCTTATTACACATCGTTGATTTGTGTTCTTTAAGCAGAATATGTTTGTGGTTTGATATTTAAATTGATCGTTTATCATTTGTGTTCAGTGAGACCGCGTATTGATCGGCGCAATTTGACCAAGAAGCTGGTGAGGGTGGGCCAGATGTTGCGCGTGGAAGTCAAGGTGGAGGGTGAACCTCCGCCACGTATTGTGTGGTCGCTGAAAGACGAGCGTTTGACGACGCGAGACCGCCTCACCATCGAGACTGAGGACTATTGCACGACCATGGTGCTGCAGCGGTGCCAACGCTCTGACACGGCCACCTATGTGATCACGGCCTCGAACGACTCGGGCTCAGATACTGCTGAGCTGGAGTTGTGTGTGCTTTGTGAGTGCTCTGTTCAGCGAGCTCTGCGCCAGATTGCCGATCTAACAATATAATGCATCACATCCAACTCTCACTGTGCATGTACGTGTCATTTCCAGTATTTTGATAATCTGAATATTATTCATGTTTGCTTCAGCTAAGCCGAGCAAGCCGAAGGGGCCACTGGAGGTTTTCGATGTGATGGCCGACGGCTGCCAGTTGAAATGGCAGAAGCCGGACGATGATGGCGACCAGCCGATCGAGCACTACATTGTCGAGCGTATGGACACGCAAACCGGCCGCTGGGTGCCTGTTTGCACGAGCAAGCTGCCCGAGGCCGAGGTGGACGGTCTCAAGGAAGGGCACGAGTACCAGTTCCGCGTGAAGGCCGTCAATGCGGAGGGAGAGTCGGAACCTCTTGAAACATCGCTTCCAACACTCGCCAAAAATCCATATGGTCTGCGATCGTGATTTTCGTTCATTTCTCTTCATATTTGATCAAGTCGTATTTTTGCGTCTTGTGATATTCGCGAATACACCCTGACGTTTGATTGACTGCCGTCAAATGCAGAATACAAACGATCATTGTGATTTGGTTGCAGATGTGCCGGACTCCCCGGGAGAACCAGACATAACCAACTGGGACAAACATTTTGTCGAGCTCAAGTGGACTGCACCAAAGCGAGACGGAGGAGCTCCAATCACCGGATACATTTTGGAGAAAAAGGACCAATACAGGTGTTTCATGCTGCGCCATTTTCTAGTTGAGTTGGGAAAATATTTATTATAGCAAGCAACGAAAAAGGGAACATACCACAATTAAAGAGAAAATAAGTTTGATAAATTTTTAAGCAGGGAAATGTGATGTATAATGTAATTTTGCATAATACCGTACACAACTATCAACGTTTCTCAAAATAACGGGAAATTAAGGAACATGAGAGTCGAGGAATATGAAGTAGAAGTTAGATTTTAGTGGTCAATTACGACACGTGACTGATCCTGTTTGTGTCGCTGCATTATGTGTGCGTTGCTAGCACCAAGTGGCAGAAGGCGGTCGAGTTAGACGACATCAAGTGTGAAGGCCGTGTTCCCGATCTCACCGAGGGACTCAAGTATAAGTTCCGCGTGCGAGCTGTCAACAAAGCCGGCCCTTCCGAGCCCAGCATGGAGTCGAAGACTGTCACTGCTAAGACTCGCTTTGGTAATAAGACTTCACTGAAACATTTCACGGATAATTAGGCAGTCTTGAATTATTTTTCGTTTATTGGGTGCGACATTGTTTTAAGCAGCTTTCAGCTTTTAACGATAATATAACATTATTAGTATTGTTCGTTTTAATATTATATATATCCTTTGTTTTCGTTTATATTTTTTTCTACTGTTCATCTGATTTTTTTCGGTCAATGTATTATGGTTGTGTTTTGAACGTGACTGATTGTGTTGTCTGGATTTGTCTGTTTTGCCAGCCGCTCCTTACATTGACCGCACTAATTTGCGAGATGTTACTCTACATGCTGGAGGCACATTCAAATTTGACGTCAAAGTATCTGGCGAGCCTCCTGCCAAAAAGTCGTGGTTCTTGAACAAATCGCGTTTGGAGAACCACGATGGACTTACCATCGATAACGAGGACTACAAGAGCAAGCTTTCCGTGTTGATGGCTACCAGGAAAGATACAGGAATCTATATAATAAAAGCGGAGAATGAATCTGGTCGAGACGAGGCCGACGTCAATGTCATTGTACTCGGTGAATACACATGACACACACACACACACACACACACACACACACACACACACTGAAACATACACTTGCACTGTTTCTGGCGACTCAAGCAAGAAGGCCACTGGGTTGCTTCATGGGAAGTTGTGCAGTGAACATTGTGTGAGCTCATTTACAACTGGGCTGTTTATCATAATTAAGTGGCGATTTAATTTTGACACTGCTATTAGGGTGTGCGTTCTGACATTTTGAACTTTCAACAATTGTTTTGTGTTTACTTGGCGAGAACGATACGGTTATTTGGGATGAGGACTGCATAAGATGTGTCATATGTGCGGCTTACAATACGGATGGGTGCTGTGTGCGTCTGTGTCATTGTTTGTTGTGTAGATAAGCCTGGCCAGCCGGAGGGTCCACTGAAGATATCCGACGTGAACAAGCAGGGCTGCACACTGAAGTGGAACGAGCCGCTGGACGATGGTGGTGTTCCCATTGAGGGATATATCGTTGAACAACTGGACTCCAGCTCGGGTATCTGCTGTTTCTGCTGTGCTCATTATGCCATATCTCATTATTATATATTATATTATGTATTATATATTTATGTTGTTGACTTTATTGTGCGTTTTAATCATCTTTATTGCGGTTCGGTTTGTTATTTTTCAGGTCGATGGGTTCAAGCAGCAAGATGCACTAAACCAATTACACAGATCGACAATCTAATACCCGGCCATGAATACGAGTTCCGCGTTAAGGCTGTCAATGCAGAAGGAATGTCGGAGCCGCTTGAAGGCGACCACTCAATTATCGCCAAAAACCGATTCGGTAAGAATTTAGATTTATCGTTTGCATTGTGTAAATTTGCTGCTAACTGAACCAGGTTATTAATGGCATACGCGAGTTGTTCTATTTGTGTTTTATCAAATAAATGTTGATAGCAAATATATTATTTTCGCTTGATTGTGATTTGGGTCTGTCGTTTAAACAGACGAACCCGGGGCTCCAGGACGACCTGAGGCCACCGACTGGGACACGCATTTTGTCGACTTGAAGTGGCAGGAACCGGCGAGCGACGGAGGTGCTCCTATCACCAGCTACGTGATCGAGAAGAAGGAGAAGGGCACCAATAAGTGGATCAAAGCCGCTGAAGTTAAAGGTGCTGTGTACTGTGTACTCATCGTTTCCTTCCACTCACTGATTCTTCTAGGAATGTCCATTATTTTAACTTCATCAAGAAAGTTCGTATAATGTGTTGAGTATAGCATTGTCTTTAACTGCTTTGTCTTATTAAGTGATTTCACTACTTTGTGTTTTCCTGTCATTTCTAGGAAACCGCAGTTTTCTAATAGTACCGTTGTTGAACAAGCTGTGCAAGTAACGTTGCTGAACATTCAGTTTTGTTTTGTGTCTTCTATACGCTGATTTGAGTCCAAGCTGCATTTCAATCATCAAGCTTAATTTTATTCAGTGTCAGTAATCTGCCGATGTGCGTATTGTTGAAGGTCGCGAGTGTAACGGTCGAGTGGACGACCTTGACGAAGGTCAGGTGTACGAGTTTCGCGTGCGTGCTGTCAACGAGGCTGGTTCAGGAGAAGCTAGTGCTCCTTCGAAACCAGTCACCGCCAAGCCGAGGAAACGTGCGTTCCAAAATGCAAAATTAATAGCCAAACACGATTGAAGCGTCATTTAAGCGTACGATAAAGTATTACAGCCTATGTTCTTGCACCTGACATATTAAGTGGCCGCATCGCCGTACTTGATTTTCCGGCTATTAATGTACTGGCGTCTTACTGCACGCTTTCAATGATGTTATTGAACGCTGCAACGTTTTGTACGGTTGCGTTTGTACATGCCGTACTTTGTCACTCTGATTGCAGTGGTTCCCAGAATTGACCGACGCAATGTTCGCAGCATCACTGTGCGCGAGGGAGAGACAGTTGCTGCTGATATCAAGGTGTCTGGAGAACCGCCACCAGAGGTCACCTGGTTGAAAGCAGGACGAGTGGTGCGCGAGGGCGTTCACTTGAAGATTGAGTGCGAGCCTTACAGGTGTGTGTTCAACTCGGCTCACTGTAACTTTAATCAGTTGTCATTATGAGGTGTTTGTTGTCATTGCCAGGTGTTTGTTGTTATTGTGAGGTGTTTGTTGTCATTGCCAGGTGTTTGTTGTTATTGCCAGGTGTTTGTTGTCATTGTGAGATGTTTGTTGTTATTGCCAGGTGTTTGTTGTTATTGTGAGGTGTTTGTTGTCATTGTGAGGTATTCGTTTTCATTGTGAGGTGTTTGTTGTCATTGTGAGATGTTTGTTGTTATTGTGAGGTGTTTGTTGTCATTGCCAGGTGTTTGTTGTCATTGTGAGGTGTTTGTTGTCATTGTGAGGTGTTTGTTGTTATTGTGAGGTGTTTGTTGTCATTGTGAGGTGTTTGTTGTCATTGCCAGGTGTTTGTTGTCATTGTGAGGTGTTTGTTGTCATTGTCAGCTTGCCCACTACTAATATCGATCGGTTTCAGCGGAGACTGTGTGTGTGTATGTGTTGATTTTGAGTGTTTTTCTATGATAATTCGCCTACGCTTGTATTCATGTGTGTGATTTTATCACAGAACCAAGTTTTTAATTGGAAGCGCCAAGCGTTCAGACAGCGCAGTGTACATGATTCAAGCAGTCAATTCTCACGGCAGTGATCAAGCTGAAATGGAAATAAATGTCATTTGTAAGTGCAACACACACACACACACACTCACACACACATACATATGTTCTACACAGAAAGACACAAGTGTTCAATACGTACACACACACACACACACACACACACATACACACACGTGCACACATACATACTTACCCACGTACATACGTTCATGTCCACATATACCTTTTGTGCTAGTTCTATCCAATTCTATCGCATGTTGTATTATTTCTATCTAGTGGTTATTACACGTACTTATCCTGCATAAGAAATGCTTTCCAGAATAGCACTTGAGTTCTGAACATGTTGACTCGCTGCATTTGCGTGTTATGTTGTTCTGTTTGTGTTTGGATTGTATGATTTGTGAGTATGTTCTTGTTTGCGTGTTGTGTTGTTCTGTTTGTGTTTGGATTGTATGATTTGTGAGTATGTTCTTGTTTGCGTGTTATGTTGTTCTGTTTGTGTTTGGATTGTATTATTTGTGAGTATGTTCTTGTTTGCGTGTTGTGTTGTTCTGTTTGTGTTTGGATTGTATGATTTGTGAGTATGTTCTTGTTTGCGTGTTATGTTGTTCTGTTTGTGTTTGGATTGTATGATTTGTGAGTATGTTCTTGTTTGCGTGTTATGTTGTTCTGTTTGTGTTTGGATTGTATGATTTGTGAGTATGTTCTTGTTTGCGTGTTATGTTGTTCTGTTTGTGTTTGGATTGTATGATTTGTGAGTATGTTCTTGTTTGCGTGTTATGTTGTTCTGTTTGTGTTTGGATTGTATGATTTGTGAGTATGTTCTTGTTTGCGTGTTATGTTGTTCTGTTTGTGTTTGGATTGTATGATTTGTGAGTATGTTCTTGTTTGCGTGTTATGTTGTTCTGTTTGTGTTTGGATTGTATGATTTGTGAGTATGTTCTTGTTTGCGTGTGCGTCACAGCCAGGCCAAGTCCGCCTCAAGGCCCGCTGGATGTGTCCGATATTCACAAGGAAGGCTGTAAAATCAAGTGGAGACCTCCTGCCGATGACGGCGGAGAACCCATCGAGGGGTATCTGGTGGAGAAATTTGACCCCGACGTCGGAATTTGGATCCCAGTGGGTAACTGCACTAAACCAGAAATGGAGGTCACCGACCTCACTCCCGGCCACGAGTACAGTTTCAGAGTGAAGGCCATCAACAAGGAGGGCGAGTCTGAGCCGCTTGAAACTCTCGCTCCCGTTGTTATCAAGGACCCGTTCGGTGAGCTTCCACTTGCCACCATATGCCATCCAGCGTGCATTATCGCTCTGCCTATTTATCCTATTGCCATTGACATTGGTGGATATCTCGGGTCATTTCATGATAATGTTTCAACACGTTTCTTCTCGTTGGATGAGATGGCAGGCTGTAGTTTCTTATACAAACATCTTATAGGTTGTAGTTTCTTATACAAACATCTTATAGGTTGTAGTTTCTTATACAAACATCTTATAGGTTGTAGTTTCTTATACACACAAATTGCTGTGTATCAGTGGTGCCTGAGAAGCCCGGGACGCCCGAGGCAGTCGATTGGTCTTCCTGTCACGTGGAGCTTAAATGGCACCCTCCAGACAGCGACGGAGGCTCTCCTATCATCAACTACATAGTTGAGAAAAAGGATAAGTACGGGTCAGTGGATAACTTTGTCTTGCACCTATTTTAGTAAACGTATGTTTATACATTGATCAGTGATTTAGCGTGTCAGATATTCAAGTGTGGTTATTTTTGTGTATTTCGCTTGTATATATATTGTATGGCTGGCGATGACATAATCTGGTTATATTCTGTTTGTATGTGTTCAGATATTATGCACTATATTATATCTGTAATACTGCTATTGGTAATGTGTTCGTGTTGGTCAGAATGATGTGGGAGAGATGTGCTGATGCGGCTGGATGTACGGCCAGTGTAGCTAGTCTGGTTGATGGAGTTGATTACCAGTTCCGTGTGACAGCCGTTAACAAGGCTGGACACTCAGAACCCTCAGACCCGAGCAAGACAATCACCGCCAAAAACAGATATGGTCTGCTCATTTCAATATTTGTATACTTCACGTGATACATCACACACCATGGGAGATTAGTGTTTGCAAATGTGTATATACCAGCTTGAAGTTCCAAGATTTCTAGCTTTTCTAATTTGGCCGGCTCCAAATGACATATATCCGTGAGTGTGACAGACAACTGACAGGATGTTATTTGGTTGTTGTTTGCAGTGGCGCCGAAGATTGATCGGCGTAACTTGCGAGAACTGGTCGTTTCTGCCGGTTCTCTGGTCAAGTTTGATGTGGACGTTTCAGGAGAACCCCCTCCTTCCACCAAGTGGACCAAGGATGGCTTCAGTTTAAAGTAAGTTCTCTAGCGTGCGTGCTTACTTGGTCTTTCGTAATGTGACCACTGCTTACTCATGATTACATGTTTGATTGTACTTTGCTGTGATTTTAGTTAAGATATGTTGAAAAGAACATAACATGTCTATATATTTATATATGAATGTACTTTAAATGTATGTGCTTTTATTCAGAGTATAAAATTCGCAAGCGTTTTTCGAATTGGTGGATTTTCATTGATATTGTCCATATTATTTCAGACCGTCTGGAAATTTGAGCGTCGAGGAGAAGGACTACAACACAAAACTTGTCATTCGGCCTGCCAAACGTTCCGATTCCGGCGAATACACGATAATGGCGCATAACAGTTCAGGCAAGGACCAAGTGACTGTTCTAGTGACTGTCACAGATCGACCTGACCCGCCTCAAGGACCTCTCAAGGTATTCATCGTACTCAATCATTATGTCTGGCCACACTGCGTATGACACGATTCACTTATTTCACTGTCTAGCTCCAATTAATCGCTCACACATGGTTTTCTATATTTGAGTGTGGTTGTCGTCTCACAGATTTCTGACATCAACAAGAACGGCTGCAAGTTGAAGTGGCGACGACCCCAGGACGAGGGAGGCACGCCAGTGCTCTACTTCGACATTGAAAAGTTTGACACGCAGATGGGCATCTGGACTCCCGCGGCTCGCAGCGATCAGCCGGAGGTGCAGCTGACCAACTTGAGTCCGGGCCACGAGTACAAGTTCAGAGTGAAGGCTGTCAACGCTGACGGAGAATCAGATCATCTGGAGGGTCTCGAATCCATCATCGCCAAAAATCCGTTCGGTGAATACCGCATGCTCTTCATAATGCGTTATTCGCTGGACCAATAGTCGTGCTGTTTAAATGACAGAAACAAAAGCATTACAATTAGTTCTGATCAGCAGTCTTACTCGTTCCTCATCAGAGTGAAACATCTAGTTCAGCTCAGTTTTTCTAATCACTCAATTACTAATTGTCAAAGCACGCGCCAAATATCCAATAATTTTATACGTGCGTTATTTTTTCTGCGATTCAAGGCAACACGCAATAACAAATACAGACGCGCACACGAACATACATATATTCACATGCACAGCTCATGTAGTACCTGCTGTGTTTGTTAGGAGGAATCTGATATTGATTACATGTGCGTTTACTGCAGTTTCGCTTGACTAAAATTAACACGTGAATATACATTGGCTTAATATATAATGTTGATTATACACATAATGGATGGTATTTGTTGATTTTTTTCTTATTTTTCATTCATCACCGGAAACATTTGTAGGGGTAAATTTGCATTTTTGTATCATTTGATTGCAAATATAAGTGAATTACAAATATATATACAGGATTACAATGATGTGTCACAAATATCATGGTACTGCAAGCTGCAAGCTGCAGTATCATGATATTTGTATGCAGCAGTAATGCAAGCTGTTGTTTTATTGTATAGTTTTCGATTATTATATTTTATTTTTATTTTTTATTTTTTTATATAACAAATTTTCAATAGATTTTATCTTTGTAACTATAAAACGAATGATGCCAAATTCTTTATAACTTATGCCATTTTTTACACGTGATTTCGACCATTACTCACAAATGTAAATGTTTGCACGAAAAACCAGATGTGGATTGCAAATATATTGTTTTGAATTTTGAATTGAATTGAATTGAAATTGAATACTGCACAAGTGGTGCATCGCCCGTTCAGTGAATAGTGTGTGTGTGTGTGTGTCAAGTGGTATTAACTGCGTGTGATGAACTATTGCTTGCAGAGGAGCCCGGACCCCCGGACAATATTGAGGTGACCGACTGGGACAAGGATAATGTCAGCCTCAAGTGGTGTCCACCGAAGGACGATGGAGGCTCACCTATACAAGGCTATTTGGTGGAGAAAAAAGATAAATACGGAAACTGGGAGAAGGCTTTAGAGGTGAGTTTTCATCAATATTTCACTGATACCTTTTCATCATCTCCCATTATAAATTTAAAATATGTGCGTGTTGTCCTAGGTGCTTATGTGGAATTTGTTTGGTGTAATTTGGCGAGACAGGTGCCTGCAGACGCGACCAGTGCCACGGTGCCTGGTCTCCAGGAAGGTCAGGTGTATGAGTTCCGCGTGAAAGCTATCAACGGTGCCGGTGCCGGTGCTCCTAGTCGGTCAACTGGCCCCGTCACTGCCAGGGCTCGACACCAGCAGCCGCGTATTGACCGCACCAACCTGGTGCTGGTGAAAATCAGGGCCGGCGCCAACTTCAGCTACGACGTCAATGTGTCCGGCGAACCGCCTCCCCACAAAACTTGGTCGTTCAACAGCAAAACACTCTCCCCGTCGGACCACGTCAAGTCAGTTGGCTGAACGCCTGGTCAATCATTGATGTTCTGTTATACCTAGCTCAATGTCTGATAACATTCACTTGACCACACACATGTCACCCATTATATGAATGGGCGCATATAATGACAATTGCTGCTCGTTATTCAGAGACTACCATTATCCAGCTTGTTATTCAGCTGTTGTGTTTCAGCGCGCTGTTTTTTGCTCAGCTGCGTGCTATTTCATATTAGTAGTTTTATGTTGTAAAAGCAGAGGATTTCTGCTTCTTCCCTCCATCTTCTGCCATATCAATGAGGGAGCGATAGTTCAGCAGAGTTGACATCTCCTTGTGTCTCAGCACCTGTCGCTTGTGCTGTCCTCTCCCGGAACTGAAAAATGGACTATGGTCGTCGTAGTGTTGTGAGTGTTTGCTCGGGGACGTTCACGTATCTGGTCAGGGGGTAATGGATTACGCTAGTCTTTCATCCACCAGTAGCATTGTACAGCATGGAGCGATCAAGCTGCCTTCTCTGGATCGAAGGCAGCTTGATCTCTCTGCCAAGCAACCGATTTGCTCGGCAGCGTAACCAGTATCGGCGGTTCACGCTGCTTTCCGCGCGCCTTCTGTGGTGATTTTGTAGTGCGTGGGAATAGTAGCAGCGTCCGGGTGTAGGCCCTGAATACTCGCGGCGTACGCTGCCTTTCGCACGCCCTCTTTTGTGGCTCTGTTGCGCGTGATTGCAGCGAGTACGCCCGGGTTAGGCGGTCAGTGCACGCGCGGTCCACGACTCGCTACACTGTTTTTGTTTGTGATCAGGATCGCTGTGTCCGATTACAACGTCAAACTGTCGGTTCGTAATGCCGTGCGGGGCGACACAGGCACGTACACTCTGACTGCTGAAAACGAGAGTGGACGCGACGAGGCTCATGTGGATGTCATCGTGATAGGTGCGTCATAACCGCACTCATTATTCCGCCGGCGTGTTCGGCTATGGTGCTTATTCTATGCTGATTTTATGTATGTTGTATGCTGTGTTTTTATGCTTGTGCTGTGTTATTTTTGGTATGCTTGCTATGTTTGTGATGGCTTGTCTTGTTTGTGATATGTATAATGGTTTGCTGTGTTTTCGATGTAAGCATTGGCTCGCGTCTGCCTCTATTATTGTGTATTCCGGTGTATGAAGGTAGGTAGCTACTTGCAATCTGCTTGTCATCTTGACTGGTGCGGCGGTGGCTGTTGAATCTGGTTTGATGTGGTCATGTTACAGACCGCCCTGGAGCTCCCAATGGCCCTCTGAACGTGTCAGAGGTTCATGCTGAAGGATGCAAGTTGAAATGGAAACCACCGTCTGATGATGGCGGTGCTCCAGTTCAGAAATATGTTATTGAGAAGATGGACGAGTCGTCAGGTGAACAATCACTGAGTGTGCATTGTATCATCAGTGTCACTTGTTCTCTATCACTTGATTCGTATTGATAGCCTGTGTTTCCGGTCAGGTCAGACATTAAGGACGTGCGTGTGGTGCGTGTGTGTGTGTAGGCCGATGGGTGAAGGCTGGGGAGACGGTTGGGACAGAGACGAGTGCCGATGTGGACGGTTTGACGCCGGGAAAACATTACAAGTTCAGAGTGAAGGCGGTGAATAGAGAAGGCGTGTCTGAACCGCTGACAACGCCTCACAGCGTCCTTGCTAAAAATGCCTTCGGTGATTCTCCACGTACACAAATTCACAGCTGTATTGTGTACCCTGTTGGCTGTTTCCAGCATCGCCATACATTGAGACTGTTGCCAGAACTGAAAAAGATTGAGGGTTGGAAAGCTGAGTTTTTGCGCACTAAAGTCACTTGTTCCTCATTGAGTGGAACTTAAACGATCAACATGCAGCGGTCGTAGTTCGTTGTTTCAACTAAATTTATATCATACATGCTAGCGTGTGTGCCACAATAATACAAGTATCCGAGGATGAATTAGTTAAATTAATTTAATCGTGCACCATTCGCTCGCAGTTTTTGTCTTTATCCTGTTCTTATTACCCCATTCTCGGCGTGTCTATGACATGAGCTTAGTAGTGTCATTTGAACAATACAACATGTCTTGGTCCAATTTGTTCATTTTAGTAGATTTGTTTTTCGCTTATTCATTAATATGTAATGTTTGCAGATGCGCCCGGCAAGCCCGGCACACCTGAAATTGTCGACTTTGATCGAGATTTTGTTGAACTTCACTGGAATCCACCAGAGTCGGATGGAGGCGACAAAATCAGTCAATTCATTGTGCAGAAGCGTGACAAGTTGAAGTGAGTACCTCGATGTTTTCATGCTCCGTTCATAGTAGTGTTGGATCATAGAGTATTTCATTGTACTGAAGGCTTGCTGCTGCTAGTGCGGTGTAATAGCCGGCGGGCTGGTTGAGACAATTAGCTGGTGCGTTCAGTATTACAAGCTATGAGGGTGGCTAGAAATCCGTCATGATCCTGACATGACACCGAACATCGTTTGAACACATAACTTGTTAACATTCAGCATGTAAAATACGATATTCAGTAGCAGTTATGCGTACTAAATAGTCGGTTAATTTTTCGCGACATAATATTTTCCTGCTGTATCGTATAATCATACGATATATGATGAACTTATTAAATATATACGACCTCTTTCAATCTCTTTACTTTCTTCAATAAATGTCTCTACTTTCTCGATACAGTTTGTGTAGCAGTAATTTCAGACCTGTTAGGGCGATGGTTTTGTGGGGCTTTGAGTTTGTTTTCTTTCAATTTAATTGAGCGATTAAGTTCTGTTAGTGATATTAGCTCGTTTATTTAGTATGCGTGTAATCAGTACACATTTGTACACACTTATTTACTCATTATATGTTGTTCGCTGGTGTTGGTGTTTTATTTGGGCTTATGTGTATGAGATACAGTGTGTGAACGCTAGCCCAGCATTGATGCATGTGCTTGAACCATTCTTGTATCGCTACGGGAAACATCAGTGCGAGCAATGTTATGCAACATCTCATGCAATCTGAACTTTCTCACTTGACTGTTTGCCAGTCCCAAATGGGAGGATTGTGCGAGTGTGCCGGGAGACGATGCGCGAGCCACGGTGGCTGGTCTGATCGAGGGAAACAAGTACGAGTTCCGCGTGATAGCAGTCAACAGATCGGGAGCTGGAGAACCGTCGGATTCCACATCTCCTCATGTTGCACGGCAAAAAAATCGTCAGTGTTTTCATAATCGTTCCAGTCACTTTGACAGCGTTGTGATTGTATTTATGCAGTGGAAGTCTGGTGCATCAAGTCAGAACTGTTCTCGATATGAGGCAAGATATGAATGTTGAAATAATGAGGAGAAAATGTGTAAACATGTGTAGTCGAGGCTTGAATAAGCTGTGTAAATTACAACATTGTGATGACGCATTTATAAGACGCGTCAACTTCACTTTCATATTGACATATAATTGGGTTTCTTCATTCACACACCAATTAAACGCTCAAGGAGTGATGATATCGTACAGGGTAAACTTTGTACGTGTTAGTATTGAATGCACACCGTTTCATCGTAATGTGATGTAAATGGAGCCACTGGGCTGTGTGTCGATGCTTTTGGTCTGCATATATACAGGGATATATGCGTGTGTATGTGAGTGTGTGGCTGGCCAGTTCTGTGTTCAAGTGTGTGCTGGTATTGACCTTTGAGAAGGCCAAAGGTCGGCTGTATAAGCGCGGGGCAGTTGGTGTGGTGATGGCATAGTGTGAAATTGTGCAGGTGTGTTTGCTGTTGCGTTGTGTGTTAGTTGTACTCATCTCCATTGCCCGGTTTTGTGTTGTTTGGTCGCTTCTGAGAAACGATTTTACAATGACAACGAGGGCGGTGAAACCACATGATAAAATAATGGAGGAAATTATATGAGAAGTCTTGGAGGAAGTCAATGTTAAAATGAAGTGATGGAGTGATACATGATGATGATTCATGTTGAACGGGTCCCTGTGTGACCATATGACGACGTTCATGTCGTGATGAAAGTATCACAAAGTTATACAACATGAAGACGGGTGATATATTACCAGTATCGCACACATTTTACTTCACCATTGAGACAACACATTGTGTGCTACTGTTGCAAGAGTCGTGAATTGTTTCGTGGTAGTTCGTGTTGTTTCGTCATGTTATGATACAACCTGGCCACCAATATATAAGCATGTGGTTGCGTGTGTGCTTGTCTGTGAGTGGGGTTTCAGTTGCTCCTCGGATCGACAGGAACGCCATGCTTGATGTGAAGGTTCGTGCAGGTCAGACTGTCGAGTACGATGTGCCTGTCATTGGTGAACCTGACCCCGTCAAATCCTGGCAATTCAAGGTGGGCAATTCAAGGTTGTTTTCTTGTGTGATATCATTGTGATAGATTATTGCTCATTGGTCTTCACTATATGTGTTAAATAAGCTTTTTCTGCGTTTAACTGTTTGTGGCTGGTTGTAGCACAGCAATATCACAGAACAAGTCACATGAACGGCTGAGCAGCGTGTGTTTTTCAGTCGTGTATATTTAACACTTGTAAGACTTCATGACAGAGTGTGGCATACAATTGTAGCTGACTGATTGGCACACAATAGGTGGCGATCTCTGATTGGGTCATCATTACCGCACCACCCACTATCTACATCAATCAGTAACTTTCAAGATATACACCAAAATGGAGTCATATGATTCATTTAACCAAAATATCACTGAATAACACAATATAACATGACAAGTTTCACAGCTTACTTTGGTTCAATTAAGTGTTGTGCATTTGTGCAGGAGGACGTTTTGCAGCCCGGTGATAACATTAAGATTGTCATGAAGGAGGGTGGCGGCGTGAAGCTGAAAATGTACGATGTTAAACGACACAATACCGGCATTTATACACTGACGGCAGAAAATAGAAACGGACGGGACACTGCCGTGACCAACGTTACTGTTCTCGGTGCGTCTTGCTGGTCGATGCGCTCTGTTGGACTCGTTTTCCTGTTAAACAAATATGATTCATCATTCTCATCGTTATATTTGGCGTGTGTTGTTATGTGTGTGTGTGTGTGTGTGCTTGTCAGATGTTCCGTCTGCACCTCAGGGTCCTCTGCGCGCGTCAGATGTAACCAAATGGTCTTGTAATGTATCCTGGCAGCCTGCCAAGGATGATGGAGGCTCCGAGGTGACACATTACCTCATCGAGAAAATGGACGCCGACACATTCCGCTGGGTGCCCATTGGCGACAACGCTCGCTGCAGTCATAAGTGAGCGTGTAATCTCTGTCTGCTTCTGTCTTCTTGCACGCCCAGTTTCGTTCATTGATGGTCAAGAACTTGATGTATTGCTAGCTCTGGTCGTTATGGTTTGCATCTAGTTTGCAAGTTTTCATTGCTAGTTTCTTCGTCTTCACAGTTGAATGCTCAATTATCCATATTTGCCGCCCTGCTGCTGTTGATGAATGCCATAACATGCAATTTTCAGCATTGGTTCAGCATAGATTCTATATTGGTTATTGTCAGTAATCAATTTTTGTCGAGTGACATTGGCGGTGTGCGCACTGGTTTTACCATACCAAATTGCGTTTGAAGACATAGTGGTTAAGTTGATGATGTTTGGTGGCGGGCCACTAGCTGCGGACTCGTTTACAAATGATGTCGTTTTTTGAAGCAAAAATCAGTCGGTCATTTCATTTGAGCGTATAAACAGCGGTGTTCTATGAGCATGTGATCAGATCCTGACAATAACTGTAGATACGGAACAATTACTGGCTACGCCACTTGAGCAGGCACTCGATAAGCGGCAACGCAAATGCACACTCACACATGTGTCAATAAGACTCACATGGACTTGCTTATGGAGTGCTGTGTGCAAGAACTTGTTTTTGTTTACTTTCATTAGCCGGCCATTGAAGAATTGTTTGTTTCAGCTGTGGCATATTGTATGTGTGTGTGTGTGTGTGTGTGTATGTTTCAGAGTGGACCATTTGATCGAGAACCATGACTACAAGTTTAGAGTGTTTGCTGTCAACCGAATAGGTCAATCTCAGCCCTTGGTTGGAAGTGATACGATAACAGCAAGGGATCCTTTCAGAAAGCCCGACAAACCTGGTCAACCTCAGGTACTGCGTTTTCTGTTGTTAATTCCTTGAAAGAATGGAAATATTTTTCCTGCTCACACTTGCATCTATTTGACATTGCCAGTCGACTTTTCGCTGATGTCTCAGGTTGCTTGTAGTATTTGGTGTTGTGACAAATAATATTATGTTTTGTTTTATCGTGGTATTGTTGGAGTGTTGTGATTGCTGGTCGACTTGTATTGTCTGTTTGTAAGTGCACCAGTGTTGACAGCTAATGTGTGTCTTTTTCAGCCTACCAACTGGGACAGAGATTACGTTGACTTGGAATGGATGGCTCCTAAACAAGATGGAGGATCAATGATTCAGAAATATCTTATCGAGAAGAAGAGTAACTACGGGTATGTTGGTTGTAATTCAGTATATTCTGCACATATTGTGTGGCCACGTTGATTTATGTGCCATTTGTTCTTAATTATCAACTTTACTGAGCTGAGTTGTATGATTGACGCCACTGTCGTGCAGAGTGTGGGAGAAAGCCGGCGAGGTGCCTGCTTCCCAGACGCACGGCACAGCGGCCGGTCTCTCTGAAGGAGAACAGTACCAGTTCCGCGTGATAGCTGTCAACAGAGCCGGTAACTCGGAACCCAGCGATGCCAGTGCTCCGGTCATCGCCAGACCTCGATTTGGTGAGTCTTCGCGCTACAGCCTCTTCTCATTGCGTCATAACAAGCATCTAGTATTGAGCTTATAACGCGTGTATTGATACTCAAACGTGCCATTGTTATGACAGTCAAGCCGTCATTCAACAAGACCGCTTTGGAGGATCTGGTTGTGCGTGCTGGCACGAGAATTCAGTACAACATTCCGTTTGAAGGATCTCCTAAACCGAGTGTATGTCACACGCTTCACACCGCGCTCCATGAGCAATGCTTCTATGATTGCTGATTGCTGATTGGTGTTTGATTTTGCTCAAGTTTTATTACTCAGCTCAAAATTCGCGTATTTCTCTGTCTCTTTTAACGAATGAATCAATCATTATGTGTACGCTTCACTGATGAATGTTCTAGTATAACATCGTAGCTCGGTGCTTGTGGTGTGTATTATTATTTTGTGATGTGCATGATCAGATAACGTGGACGGTGAACGGACGAGTGCTGAATGCGTCCGACCGCGTCGATATCCAGACATACGCACAGCAGACCACACTAGATATTCCGTTCTCTGAGCGGTCCGACTGCGGCACTTATCAGCTCACCATTTCCAACAATCTGGGCTCAGACTCGGCTTCTGCTCAGGTCACTGTGCTGGGTCAGTGGACGCAACACGTTACATGAGAGTGTGAGGTGTGGGGTCAGCGGCAAAGTTCATTCTCGCACAGCAGTATTTTTGCTGACATTTGATGGGCTGCAGTATTTAGGAATATAGTAGAGGTTTGTCGTATGCTGATGTGGCTTTATATGTGTACTTTGAAGGTTTTATCAGAATGATAATTGTGTTTTATTGTCGATCATTATTCAGAAGAATGATCGTTTTCAACGTATGTCAGATGTTTTCGTGATAGAAGGTTTAGTATAGAGCAACAGTTGAGTTCAAAGTGATTGCAGTCGTGTTTGTAATGGTCTCGTACAGAGGCTGCTGGAGGCTACATGACATGCTGTTGTGTTTCAGACAAGCCTTCTCCTCCGTGCGCGCCTCTCAGTGTGTTTGATGTGAATAAGGAGGGCTGCAAGCTGAGCTGGGGCGCATCACAGGATGACGGGGGATCTCCCATCACGCATTACGTTGTTGAGAAGATGGATGTGTCGCGAGGAACGTGGACAGAGGTATGACAGATGTCAGAAGGGTAGACTCAGAGTGAATGGTCATGAACCAGTGAGACAGATAATTGTCATTTTAAGCAGAAAAACGTAGATATTCATGATTAATTTTAGTGTTGATAGTTTACTGTGTGTGTGTGTGTGTATCGTTTGCGTGTGTAATTTTCAGGTGGACCAGAGTTCGGGTCTGACTATGGATGTCATGGGTCTGGTGCATCGTAAGGAATATATGTTTCGGGTGAAGGCAGTCAACAATATTGGCGAATCAGAGCCTCTCAACATTGATTCGAGCATCATCGCCAAAAACGAATTCGGTGAGTTCTGTGAAGTACTGAGATTGTATGTCTCGAACTGGAGGTGGAAAACATGATTTTCCGACTTGGAGCCACCAACTAGACAGACAACTAGCAATACTAGCCGTGCTGTTTGTTTGTGTCAGACGAGCCTGACGCGCCAGGACGTCCCGGCGTCACCGACTGGGACCGCGACTTTGTTGAGCTTGAGTGGAAAGCTCCGAAAAACAACGGAGGCACTCCGATCACGGGCTATATTATACAGAAAAAAGAGAAAGGATCACCGGTGTGGCAGAACGCGGCAAAAATCAGCGATAATTCTACCAAGGCACGCAATCATATTTGTCTAATTTTCTCTATCACTGCACGTGCTTTTGCTGGCACTACACTCTGTCTAATACACTACGAATCAATATTTCATCGATAACCATGCGATGTTTTTACTTCGGTCATTCTGCTACATTCTTCGTACATCACACATGACAGAATTGGTTTTAATTGTCAAGATATTACTTATTTTTCAACTGTTTCCGCTTATACTCTGTTTCGTTGAGTGCTAGTTTTCGCTCATGCTGTTGGTTTCAATGTTATCAGGGCGTGGCTCCCAACTTGAGCGAGGGACAAGAGTACGAGTTCCGCGTGATTGCCGTCAACAAGGCGGGTCAGTCTGCACCCAGTGAGCCGTCAGACATGATCCTGGTGCGCGCCAGACGACGTGAGTTCAATGTGTTCATCTCTACGCTTTGATCGAGTGGCTCTGATAAGATATAATGGAAATGACTTTATAATCGATCATCTCATCATCTGACGACATATTTATTTGAGCAACATCGTTGTTTTCAGTATCGTATGATTTGTTTGTTCAGTTCAGGTTTGTTTCGTTTCATTTCATGTGTTGTTAGTTGAATGTCCTTTATAATTTATGGTATTTCCAGTGGCACCAAAAATAACGTCATCCATGCACGAAGTTCGTATCAAAGCCGGGCAGATCTTGCGCGTGGACATCGATTATGTTGGCGAGCCTGATCCCGACGTACGGTGGACTGTCAGTGGCCAACCTCTCAAATTATCCGACAGGTATTGCTATTTGCGCGTGTGTGCTGACATGCGTGTCTACACCGCCACCTTCTCTCTCACATAACTAGCTCTTTTATGGCGTGGACATTTGGTGAATCCTAGCTGATTGCTTGTCGTGTTTGCACTGTGAACGATGCGTTGTTGGTTTGTGCTTGTCAGAACGACAGTGACAGCGATCAACCATCACACCATTGTGCACACGGTTAACTGCGGCAGGGCTGACTCGGGACAGTACAACTTGCACCTGAGCAACGAGCATGGTTCTGATCAAGGTGATAATACTCACTTGCGGCGCTGTTGTTCGGCTCACTCACGACATTTTGACAACGAGGCTCATGTACTAAATGCTGGACGCTTTGTCGTGCATGCTTTGTTGGATTGGTTTGCCTGCTAAAAGCCAAGCGTTGACGAAAATATCGTATTCAATTATTTTGCTATTATTTCGGTGACCATAAATAGCGATTCCATGTTAACCTAGCTCTGTGCGGTTCATTTATTTTTGTTTTTTCTGTCCCATTAGTGAGATCAATTAATTTTTTGTGTGGTAAAATTGTTCTGTATTACCGCTGCAAGCGTTGTGCGTTAGAGGCGGATCACAAGCTTTATAAGCCTGCCATGTCTGAGTACGCGTGTCTGTGTATTTCTGTCAGGCACGATGATGGTGACTGTTCTGGATCGTCCAGGACCTCCCGATGGCCCGCTAGAGTACGATGATGTGACCAGCATGAGTGTCACGTTGTCATGGAAACCTCCGAAAGACGACGGAGGCAGTCCCATCACGTCAGCTGAACACACAAACACACAAACACAAACACACAAACACACACATGATGGTTTGATATTTCTTTGAGCAATCTAGGGGCGGTTTTATTATAATTGTTAGTAAGTGCAGACAGATCCTGTGTGGCATGGGGGACAATGCGTGTACTATACACTACCATACATGACAGTGATCACACACACGCACTAGTGTCGAGAAGAAAAGTCACGCAGGAAGTTATGGAGAGAAACAAGGTTGAAACGAATTATGAAACAACCTCAAATGGGTGAAGTATTACTTCTGTCGGTTGAAATTTTATCCACGCACGGGCTGAGATATTACACAGCTTAGAATAAGGCAGTAGGGTTTCACGTAGATAGCCTCTGCTAGAGTTAAATCATCTCACTCATGAGGAAATGATATATAGATTTGTTTTACCGGTGGTGAAAAAGCGTTCATGAAGGCGGTTTGTTTTTATTCATTCAAACGCTCAACTTGACTTATACGTTAATTTGAATAATTGGTTTAGAAGCTGAAGTGAGTATAGGAGCGACTTAACATCATTCTGGAATCAGGTCAGCTACCTGGTTTGAAAAGTTGGGCGTTAATGTACCCCGGTCGTGGACACTAATGATTGAGTCCTTCATTCTTCGTGGATAACCACATGTTGTGACAGCTATATGATATTTTAAATCAGTTCAACACTCATGTGATATTTTACCAGTATGCTAATATCATTGTTGTTTATACACTTGTTTTTATTCACAGTGTAATAATTGTAGTTTTTCACATATATTCTTGATAATATTAATTTTTCCGCTGGTTTTGTTTGATATTGTTGTTCTACCATATTGTGCTGTCAGCGGTTACATGGTGGAGAAGCGAGACCTGAGTCATGGAGGAGGCTGGGTGCCGGCCGTTCAGCACGTCGAGCCAAATATCACCGACACTCTGGTACCGCGTCTGCTCGAGGGCACGCAGTACGAATTCCGAGTTCGCGCGCTAAATCTGCAAGGAGTTTCTGACCCGCTCACCACAGATAAACCCACCGTAGCCAAAAACTCTTTTGGTTAGTGTGCTACTTTGCCTTCATAGTCTTACCCAAGTTGACATTGCTTCAAATATACATTCTAACTATATCAGCTTTGTGATGCATGATGATTTTTCACTGCACTGTTTGTGTGTGCTCATGCATACTGGTGTGTGTGCGTGATGTTGTAATAGGAGTGCCGGGTCGTCCGTCACGACCGGAGCTGGCTGATTCGGACAAGCATTTCATCAAGGTGAGATGGACTGCGCCCAAATCAAACGGCGGAAGTCGTATCAGCGGCTATGACTTGGAGCGGCGCGACCATATGACTGGCCGCTGGCATAAATTGAACCGTACACTTGTGCCGGTACGTACTCATGATCAATCAACCAATCAACCGCCTGTGTTGGCCTTATTACCTGTCTTCCGATGGACATGCGATTGTGGTGGTATATAGGGGATATGTTATGTGCAGCTTCAGTTTTTCAGTTTTTGTTTTGTTCTATTTGTAGTTGATGATGTGCACTGACACCTGACTGTTTCGTGTTGTTAATGATTTGTTTGCGACGCTCTAGACCACCGAGTATTTCGACGACACAGTGAAGGAGATGCACCAATATGAGTACCGCGTGACAGCCATCAACGCGGCCGGACCGGGAAATCCCAGCGATCCCTCCGTTACGTTCACCGCCAGACCAATGAAAGGTCTTTGCAAGCTACTAGTTCAAACATGGCTAACGTTTTAGTAGACCGGCTTGCTTGCATTATTTATCAATTTACTTGTGCATTTGGTGATGAGCTTGCAGTGAGAATATCGTGAGATATTAGCACTGATTCCAAGTTGTCACATACGATTATGCGGTGCGGTAACTCGCTCTGTGTGCTGGTTGCATTGCTTGTTCAGAGCCTCCCAAGCTGCATTTGGACGGAATATTGGGTCGTCGTGTGCGAGTGCGGGCCGGAGAACCTATCGATATCCGTATTCCGATCTCCGGCGCCCCGGTGCCAGTGGTGAAGTGGGCTCGTGCTGGCAGTGCGCTGGTGCCTTCATCAAGAATTCAGGTGCAATTTTTGACCAAACATTGCTTTTTGGAAATAGTTTGGTTTCTGAACCGTTCGACTCGAATTCACGTTTTTGACTTTGAAAATATTGCACAATATAATAATTGCTTAAAATGTATGGTTTCGTATGATTTGTGAGCTTATTTATTGTAGTTTGTTATATAACATAATGGATGAATGACGATATAACTTATATTGAGCTGGTGTGGGTGTTATAGCCATATTTCTGTTTTATATTTGAGGTCGAACTACACGAACTCCAGCTTGTACTTGCTGTTTCACATTGATTTTATAACGTGTATGAAAATCTTGAATATCTAGGATGAAGAAACACATCACAATAATACTTCACAATAATACTGCACAAGAGTTTTCTGAATTGAAATTAGGTGTGTGCTGTTCAAACGTAGAATTTCGGTGTTTTAAGGAATATATTTTTACGGATTAATTTAATCTCATATACCAGGACTTATTTTGTTTTTGTTTCATTCTGTAGAATGGAAAACTATCTTATAACGATGCATTACAGTTGTTATCACTCCATCTTCAAGGTGATCAGGTGTTAATTAATCACATAGATACTGTACTGTTTCCACCTCGTAATACTCTATTAGATGCCTCTAATAGCTGGATTGTTATTATTTATTATTATTTATTATGATTAACACGTGGATGTACACAGACCAGCACCTGCGCCGAACACACAACGTTTTATATTGGCCGGTGCGTTCGCGAGGACGCCGACAGTTACACAGTCACCGCCACCAACGATCACGGCAGTGACAGCGGTCACTTGCACGTGGTGGTGGTGGATCGACCGGCAGCTCCACGAGGCCCGCTCACCTGCCACTCAGTGACTGCCAACCAGGCCTGCCTGACGTGGAAGCCGCCCGAGGACGACGGCGGCTCCGACATTACCGGTATCACTTTTATACTGACGCCTGATTCTGCATAATACCACGAAATTACCGGTATCACTTTTACACAAGCCTGATTGTCCATAATACCACGACAAAACAGTGAGAACTATACGAGGTAGCATGACAGCTAGTTCTACGGTGTAATTGAGTGTATGTTATTATATGAAAATCAGTCGGCGTGCTTTGTTTGTAATTTGTTTTTGTATATATATTGTGCTGCCAAATGTTTGTCCTGCATTATAAGTATGATTTTAGTTATGCCATTGTCAGATGAATGATTGATGGAGGGACGTATGTTTCAGGTTATCAAGTGGAAGTGAGTGAACTGGGAAGTGAGAGTTTCCGTGTGTTGCCGGGATACACGACCGGTTGTTCATACACTGCCACAGGCCTGCATGACGGCGCTCGCTACACGTTCAGAGTCAGGGCGGAGAACATGTACGGCATGTCGGAACCTCTCCTAGGCACCGAGGTAAACCACCACCGGCAGTTTCATCATGTTTCATCATGCTTCATCATGTTTAATTGTTCTTCATCAAGTTTCATCATGCTTGAGCATGTTTACTTGTGCTTCATCTAGCTTCCCATTGTTTAATTGTGTTTCATGTTTCAATATGTTGAATTGCGCTTCATCATGTTTCATGTTTCAACATGTTCAATTGTGCTTCATCATGCTTCATAACGTTTCATCATTCTTCATGTTTCATCATGCTTCATCATGTTTAATTCTGCTTTATGCTTCATTATGCTTCATGTTTAATAATATGTCGTCATGTTTAGTTGTTCTCCATCATGTTGCATCATGTTTCATGTTTCATCATGCTTCATGTTTAATCATGTGTCGTCATATTTTATCATGCTTCATCATGTTTCATCATGCTTCATGTTAATCATGTGTCGTCATGTTCAATTGTGCCTCATCATGTTTTGTCATGCTTATGTTTTATTTTCTATCATTATGTTTTGTTAAATTAGGTGTTTCCAATGTGACATGATCTCACTTCTTAACTGTACATATGCGCACCTAAAAACATACATTTACATATTAGTGGTCAACAATGACACTAATAATTAGGATGACCCTTTGGTGCGCTAAAATCAAGAAAAGCTAAAAAATTCTAAAAGTTGCGCTATGAGTCGTTTTATACAGTGTGAAACAGTCCCAGTCACAGTTCACTGTAGATCAGACATTGTTTGCGTCTGTCTGCCTATCTGTGCCTGTGGTGTCTGATAGTGTATCAACGTGTGCGTTTATACGTATCCAGGTGACTGCGAGAAACCCGTTTGATACTCCCGGACCCCCGGGACAGCCGCTGGTCACGTCGTATACTCCGAGCAGCGTCAGTCTCTCCTGGACACCACCTGACGACAATGGCGGAAACTCCATCTCGGGTTCATTCTCATACATAATCACATACTGACACACACATACACATGCATCTTTCACACATATAACATTTATACGGGTATAATTAATTGATAAACTATTTTTGTGAAGTCAGGCACTGTACAGAATCAGTGCTAATGTATATTATCGTGTGATATCTTGGTAATATCATGTCATATATGTGTGTGGTTGAAAAGTGTCATATCTTGGTAATATCATGTCATATATGTGTGTGGTTGAAACGTGTGATATCTTGGTAATATCATGTCATATATGTGTGTGGTTGAAACGTGTGATGTCTTGGTAATATCATGTCATATATGTGTGTGGTTGAAACGTAGTGGAACAATTGCTGGTATTTCCATCAAGTGGTTGCATTTTGTTAATTATATCCACCTCTTATGCTGCATTAATAACTACAAGTGTCCAGATAGTTCAAGCATGTGGTAAAACGTTACGCGAAATGTCTGTGTGTGTGTGCATGTGAGAGTAGGTTATGTGGTGGAACGGCGCGATGGCAGCGGTACTTGGACTCGTTGTAGCCAGTACCCGGTACCTGGCACGTCATTCACGGTTGCTGGTCTTGTTGAGGGCGCGCAGTACGAGTTTCGCGTGCTGGCAGTGAACGATGCAGGACCTGGTCGTCCCAGTCGATCCTGTGACTCTGTCACTTGCGGAAACATGCTCTGTAAGAATTCAATCCTCGGCGTTCATTTTGATTGTCACCAGAAACAAAATGTCTCAACCAAAATGATAGTTATCAATTGATATATCGGAATAAATCAAAACTGAGGGCATCAATCATTATATGCTCTATCTTGCTTGGTTTTTGGGTCTTTGTATTCAATCACGTTTTTCTTGCTTGAGCTTTTGTGTATTTTGCATATAAATTGTCTATATGTGTGTACTGATGTGTTTGTGTTTGTGTGTGTGTGTGTGTGTGTGTGTGTGTGTGTGTGTGTGTGTGTGTGTGTGTGTGTGTGTGTGTGTGTTTGTGTACTGATGTATTTGTGTGTGTGTGTGTGTGTGTGTGTGTGTGTTTGTGTGTTAATGTATTTGTGTATGTGTGTTTTGTGTGTTTATGTATATGTGTACCAATGTATTCCTGTATTTGAATGTGTTTGTGTATTTGTGTATGATTTACCGGTGTACCGGTGTATTTGTGTTTGAACAGACAAGCCGTCTGCTCCTGAGAGTCCTCGTATTGAGAGGATCACCCGTGATTCTGTCACGCTCAGCTGGCGTCCGCCGCCTGACGGAGGCTCTCCAATCACCGGCTACCATGTTCAAGTGCTGCGCAAGGGAGGCGACTGGCACACGTTCAACGAGCATGCGCATCCAGTCAACAACCTGGCTGTATCTGGCTTAGTCGAGGGAGAACAGTATCAGTTCCGTGTGATTGCAGTCAACAGTGTGGGGCAGTCTGCTCCCGGATCTGCATCTGCGTTTGTCACTGTCAGCAATGCAACTCACACACACACACACTCACACTCACTCACGTGCTGATGTTAGGACAGTAGTTACCATGTGGTCAGTGTTGTTCTTATATGCTGAAAATGGTTCCGCCAATTTGATTGCTGGATGGGCACATAAGTATCAGGTGGCAGCGTGTCGCATGCAGTCATACATGTGATTTATTTTGAGAACACATTGTATTTTACTGAAGTAAAATTGCTAAAAAGAAAGTTGATTTGAAAAAGTGGAAGTTATTAGAATAATAATTGGAGAGCAGGGTCGGCTACATGGATTGTGTCTTGTTTCTTGTCTATATTTGTTTTGTATATATGTATGTTTCAGTTGGAGGAACAGCCGAACAGGCCACATCTTGATATCAGCGGTCTCAGGGACATTGTGTTGCGTGCAGGACAAGATTTCAGTATTCACGTGCCGTACGTGGGCTTCCCGCGTCCCACGGTGTCATGGATGCGAGATGAGACCTCGGTCGAGATATCGGCCGGTTCCAGGTGCCACTGTCAACAGAGCGATGATGACGTCAGTCTGGTGGTCACTAACAGCTTGCGCGCCGACACTGGACTCTACAAGGTCACTCTGCGTAATCAGTCAGGCCACGACTCGGCCATATGCAATGTCAAGGTGAGAATATGAGTACTAGTGGCTGCTTGATACTCAATGACCTGCATGATCGCCGCGTTGTTCATGTTGTTATCACTGTGTGTGTGTGTGTGTGTGTGTTGCTCAGGTTATTGATCGTCCGGCGTGTCCTCGTGACGTACGTGCTGATGAGTTCGGTGGGGACAGTCTCACTTTGCTGTGGAAACCGCCCAGCGATGATGGAGGCTGCTCTATTACCAACTATGTCGTTGAACGAAGAGATGTCAACTCCAAGGATTGGATCAAGGTTGTCCCCGCTGTTTGATTTGCCGAAAATGTGTTTCTGTTCATGTTTGTTGCGTTGTCGACTACGTATTGAATTGTATAGAAAACTTTATGGATGTTTTCGCCCTTTTCAACTGTATCTCTACGTTTTTCCATAGGTGTGTTTAGGTAATTGCTTGCATTGAAATACTTGGCAGGTGTCTAGCTTTGTGTCTGGCACGGCTGTACGCGTGAGAAATTTGTCTGCTGGGCGTGAATACGAGTTCAGAGTTTATGCGGAAAACCAGTGCGGCATTTCAGAGCCCTGTGTGACGTCAGAACCGATCAAGGCCAAGCATCCCTTCGGTACGTACACAAGATTGCTTCCATCATAGATCTAGCTCTCAAGTGTTGCGCTTTTCATATGTTGAGCTGCGTTGCACGTTGGAACTTCCACTCTCTAAAAGTGTAGAATTGTACAGCAGACGTATTACTCTAGCCTTATTATGTGGCTCATTTGTGCTGAATTCTGATTAGTCTGTCACTTATGGTACTGTGTTGATATGTGGCCAGATGTTCCCGCCGCTCCGGGAACTCCTCGTGCCGAGGGTGTCAGTGAAGACTGTGTCAACGTCGTGTGGTGCCGTCCTCGCCACGATGGAGGATCGCCTGTCACCGGCTACGTACTGGAGAAACGCGTGGCTGGTGAAGGCTGGTCTCGAGCCTGCCACTCCAACATTCACGACGTTCACCACAGGTCAACAGCACGCTCACACACACACACACACATACACACACACATACACACACACACACACACACACACACACACACACACACACACACACACACACACACACACACACACACACACACACACACACACACACACACACACACACACACACACACACACACACACACACACACACACACACACACACACACACACACACACACACACACACACACACACACACACACACACACACACACACACACACACACACACACACACACACACACACACACACACACACACACACACACACACACACACACACACACACACACACACACACACACACACAAACACACATACACACACACACACACACACACACACACATACACATACAAACACACATACACACATGACGTATATCAATACACTAACAAACACGTACATATGACGTTTATCAATACACTAACAAACACACACACATAGACATGACGTGTATCCATACACTAACAAACACACACACACATACACACACATTTATAATACAAGTTGGTTCTTTTTCCTGTTGAAATATGTTAGCATTGTGTTTGCCTGCGTGATTTCTGACATAATTGTTGTTTTATACAGGATGACCTGCCTGTCTGCCAATGTTGACTATGAGTTCCGAGTGGCTGCCAAAAACGCTGCTGGTCAGGGTAACTGGAGTTCTCCGTCAGATCCGATCAGACCGCGACCACCGCCGTGTTAGTCTCCCACACCCTCACATGTCATCATGTCTGCTTGTTTACGTTCTGCCGGATCAATGTGCTTATCTCGTCATGCTCTTAACAGTTGACTCATTGAGGGACCACTTCGGTCTATTTCTGCTATGGTATTTTGGATTATACTGAACAAACATGGCATAACAGAAGCTCTAGATAGCGTGAGGACACACGTTTTCATTAACAGTCCGTAGTTTACTAAGATGCCTATTTTCTGAAAAGTGTCACTTTCAAAAGGTCGTTAGAGTAGGATTTTAATGTTTTAAGAGCGTAGAGGGTTTTCATTGTCAGTTGAATTTCAATATATGGCATGTGATGGTGCTAACACACTGACTTGCTGCATTATTATTTGAGTCTCGTTGTTACGTGATCTTTCTACTGGTATACATTGTATCAGCATAAGCCAGTGTATACATGTGAAGTAGTGGTTTATTCGTGCCAGTACAATGACAATGCAGTCGCTCTTAATTGCTCGCTGCTGTGTATGTTCATTTGCGTATGTTTGAATATCAGCTGCTCCTAAAATCACGTCTGATCTGACGATCCGCGACATGACGGTGATGGCCCGGGATCAGTTCACCATCACCGTTCCTTACACCGGCTCGCCGCGGCCCAGGGCCAGCTGGTCTGTGTCCGGTGTTGAGCTGTATCCTGATGAGCGAGTGCAATTCGATACCAGGTCTCTCACGCACACACACACCAACACACATCAGCACACACACCAACACACATCAACACACACCAACACACACCAACACACATCAACACACACCAACACACATCAGTACACACACCAACACATACACACACACACACCAACACACACACACACACACACACATCAGCACACACACCAACACACATCAACACACACCAACACACACCAACACACATCAACACACACCAACACACACCAACACACATCAACACACACCAACACACACCAACACACATCAATACACACACCAACACATACACACACATCAGCACACACACCAACACATACACCAGCACACACACTGACACACACACACATACACACAACACACACCAACACACATCAATACACACACCAACACACACCAACACTTACACCAACACATACACCAACATACACACACACACATCAACACACACACCAACACATACACACACCAACACACACGCACACACACACCAACACACACACACACACACACACACACACACACACACACACACACACACACACACACACACACACACACACACACACACACACACACACACACACACTCACACCGACGCACCAACACACACACCTTGATACACGCCTCTTGCAGCGGTGTCTTAGGGAGCTTTCACTTGAAAAGTGGATTTGTGGACTTGTTTCTCACTTACTACTTTTCAACTTGTGTATGATACATGATCATGCGTTCATTGAAAATCAAGTTGACAGTATTTGATGGGCGTACACATTGATTGTGCTTATGCTCACACCTGCCATCATCAGGCTCTGTAGCATTATAATTGTTAGTGTTAATATTGAAATAAATAATCATATTAAATGAGAAGAGCACGAGCGTAGGTTGTAGGTTACATGAGTGCGATTTTCATGCACTTTGATCATCAACACGCAGAGACAGAACATCAATAATGCTGCCAAAACAAACTCAGTGGGAATAATGGCGAGGTGGAATCATACCTGAATATTGTGATGTTATGATAATAGCTGTTTAATTTCCATTCAGTGTAATGAAAAGACTCATGTAATTACAATATATGTTATGATAATAGCTGTTTTTTCCATTCAGTGTAATGAAAAGACTCGTATGATTATAATATGTTATGATAATAGTTACCGTTATTGTCACGCAAACACATACTGTGTTTGCTGTTACAGCGACACTGAAAGCGTGTTCGTGAACAAGCGCGCGCAGCGCAGTGATCAAGGATCTTACACTATCAGACTGGCCAACACTCAAGGCTATGACAGCGCCACATGCAAAGTGCTAGTTGTTGATCATCCGTCGGCTCCTCAGGTACCATCATTTTCCGCTCACTTGTCACTCATACACTGTAATGATCTCTTAGCAGGCGAGTGTTCACTGAACTATGTTGTATTATGTATTTACAGGCTGCACACGGCTTGCCGGTTGTGAAATATCAACGTGTTCTGTCAGCCTCTATTACATGAGCCATTCACGCTGTCTGCTCTTGAGCAATATCGGACATAACGGTAATATTGTGTTGATATCGTGCTCTAGGGACCGCTCGATGTGAGCGACGTCACTCCTGATACGTGCTCGTTGTCATGGAGACCGCCGCTCGACGACGGCGGATCCCCAGTATCCAACTATGTCATCGAAAAACTCGACTTAAACTCGGAGGTTTGACAGCTTGCTCGTACACAACTCATTCCTGACTGTTCATGTCTTTTTCAAACTGTTTTGCTCTCAAGCTGAAGCGGTTTAAACATATTTATTGCCATAATTGTTTTGCTAAATAGATCATTCAGATGGTTATTTTCTATTTTCTTTCGTGTTTGTTTTTGTGTTGTGTCTATGTAAAATATTGTATTAATATCGCTTTTATTGTGGTATTATTGCTGTGTTCTTGGTGGGTCAGATCTGGATGAAGGCGTGTAGTTTTGTGCGAGGCTGCAGTTATGAGGTGATGGGCCTCGACGCCAATCGTCGCTATATGTTCAGAGTGAGAGCCGAGAACCAGTACGGTCTCTCTCCGCCTCTTGACACCATCGACGCCGTCACTGCTCGGTTTCCCTACAATGTTCCTGACGCTCCCAGTAAACCGCGAGCGCTCGACTTCACCAGTTCATCTGTGCGTCTGATGTGGGAGAGACCCATGTCGGACGGAGGCTCCAAATTGCAGGGATATAGTTTGGAGATGCGTGACGTAACCAGCGAATCGTGGCATGAGTGCTACGATTTTCTGTTGCGCGACACGTTTCATCAGGTCAACGGACTGCGCGAGAACTGCGAATATGAGTTCCGTGTGAAGGCTAAGAACGCGGCCGGCTACAGCAAGCCGTCGGAGGCTAGTCAACACGTGAAGATCAAGGCTCGTTCTGGAGTGCCAGCTGCTCCTGGCACGCCGCACGTCACGTGCGTGTCTCGTGCAGGTGTTGAGCTGGCGTGGCAAGCTCCGTCGCACGATGGAGGCAGTCGTCTGCTGGGATACATCGTGGAGAAGCGCGAACTGAGCAGTGCGGTGTGGAATCGCTGCAACGATTACCACGTGCAATCGTGCCAGCATTTCGTCGATGCATTACGAGAAGGCGCCGACTACGAGTTCAGAGTGTTTGCCGTCAACAGCGTGGGCCGTAGTGAAGCTGCTCAGTGCGACTCGGCCGTGCGTGTGCAGGACGTGGTCGGAGGAACGGCTCCAGAGTTCGTCAAGTGGCTGAAGAACACCACTGTCGGTCTGTCGCGACCGCTCTCCTTGCAGTGTCAAGCCGTCGGTGAGTACTGGCGCTCGGTTCATTGTCTTAAATGCGCTGACGAAACACGACACTTTGTTATTGTGTATGTTATTGTCGTGTTATTGTGTGTGGCTGCAGGAACGCCGACTCCCAGAGCTCGCTGGCTGCACAACGGTCGTGAACTCAGTGCAGCCATGCTGTCCCGTGTCGTTCTCAAACAGTCTGAGGACGGCTTGTTCCAACTGCACTTGGACCAAGTTTACGCCGCGGATGATGGCGAGTTCTCGTGCGTCGCCACCAACGCCATAGGACACTGTACATGCACGTGTCGCGTGCGTGTCGGCTGTGAGTGAATCTGTGCTCACCACCTGCTCATGTCTTGTGCTAAATTATTTCACTGCATCTTGAAAACTGCTTGTATTCATGTGTGTGTGTGTGTGTGTGTCCGTGCGTGCTTGTGAGCAGCACCTCCTCGCATCGATAATTGTCCAGCGGACGTGTTCTTGCCCGAGGGAGAAAACACCAAGGTCAAGATAATGTTCAGCGGTGACCAGCCGATGACAGTCAGCTTGAGTCACAACGCAACTGAACTGCAGCAAGGCGCTCGCGTGCGCTACACGGTGCTCGACGATTACCTCATTGTATTCATCGGCGATGTGAGGCCGGACGACGCGGGCCAGTACACGCTCAACGTGCGCAATGACAGCGGCTCAGCGTCTGCTTGCTTCCAGGTAGTACAGGCATATGCACTGACACTATGCACTGACACTATGGACTGACACTATGTACAGGCATATGCACCAGCTCACTGATAATCAATTGTTCTTGCTAGTTCTGCGCTCATATAAGCTGTATTCATATAACTCACTCACATACACACACACATATATATACACACAATCAAAGATACACGTAAATACTGAGACCCTCATACGCGCATACACATGTATACTCATACACACACACACACACGCAAACACGTGTTTGGATTTATAATAGGGTATCTTCCATGCAACACGTGGGTGTGTGCACGTGTGTATTTATACGTGTGTGCACGTGCGGCAGGTTCACATAACAGGTTTGCCTGATGCTCCGACTGGACCGCTGGATGTAAGCGAGGTGACGCAGCACACGTGCACGCTCAACTGGCGGCCTCCGGCGCGTGACGGTGGTGTACGTGTCACTCACTACGTGGTCGAGCGACGTGCCGCCTCTCACGTGCACTGGCTAGCCGTGTCGACGTTGTGTCGCGACACCACGTGCCACGTGCACGGGCTTGCCGAGAACCAAGAGTACTGCTTCCGTGTGATGGCCGTCAATGCCAACGGCATGAGTGTACCTCTGCAAGCGGCCAACTCAGTGCTGGCTCGTTCGCCATTTGATCGTCCGTCTGCTCCAGGAGTACCCAGCGTTCTCGAGGTTGGAGGAGATTTCGTCAACTTGAGCTGGGAGCGTCCACTGAGTGATGGAGGCTGCAGGATTGCCGGTTATTGGGTGGAGAAGCGTCAGTGTGACTGTGATACTTGGCAGAAAGTCAACCAGGTACGCATTCACACACAGTAATAGTGTTCACTGATATTGCATGTAACTCATCGTGCTTTGTGTTCTATGGATTCATTGAAAATTTCCGTTTTTCCGGTCTCATTGTCCTCGTCCTGCTCATTGAATCTGTCAGCGTTTCTCACCTTTATTGGCTATGTTGCTATTATGTCTATATCAAGTACGTTTTGCCCTCAATAATAAATGTATACTCAGACGCTCGAATCTGTCACAAATTCGTTGCTTCATTGGTAGTTATATATTGTGATTACTACTGTGTTTTGTATAGTTGATATGTTGCTTGTATCCTGTTATTGTTGTATTTTCTCAACAAATATTTCACTAGAATGATTTTGAATGTTTTGACATTATGCTTGGACGCACACACACATGACATTTTTACTTTCCAATATTGTAAAACAGTTTTCTACACCAACGTTATTTCCCAGTTATTGGTGCGTGGTAGTTTTGTGATCATGAACTGATACACTGGCCAATTTTCTCGCATGATATTCAGCTAATAATGGTTACAATAACAATAATGTTTGACTGTTATATTTAGTCTTGAGGGAGAGTGTAACTTGACTCCGACTGTTCGCATTTATATCTTGTTATGTGTTATATATCTGGATATATGTTGAGCAATATTATGCACGCGTTTTCATATTTCAATTTGCGTGCGTATTCACAGACGTTGTGTGTGACGAACCAAATTAATATCACAAACTTGATTGAGGAGAGGCAATATGAGTTCCGTGTGTTTGCTGTCAATGAAGCTGGTATCAGCGAGCCCTCATCCGCCACTTCGGCCGTCAAAATTCTCGACCCACACGGTACATCACCATTTATGTCATATCACTTAAGATTTGGATAATAATTGAGGCACCTGATTTATTTGACCGATTGTCGAAGTGTTGTTGTTGTATCGGTTTTAATTGTATAACGAGCAATCTTCTCTAAATCACATACTAATTACAGTGATTTATCTTGAGAGCCAATGCATTTAAGAAAAATTGCAATTGAATCTGTTGTGAAAGTCATATTGGCCCACGGTATTTCACTTGAGTGTGCCGGTTGCGACTGTCATTGTGACTGTGGTCGTGTGCAGGCGCCATTGCCCCGGAAGTGGTGCAGCCTCTCAAGAACGTCATGTGCTTGGAGAACAAAACGGCTCGTTTTGAGTGTCGTATCAGTGGCCGGCCGGCTCCACAAGTCGCCTGGTACAAAGGCAGTCGGGAAATATTTTCTGGCGGCAAGTATTTCACGAGTGCTGATGGCGAGCGTTTCGTTTTAGAAGTGAGCGAAGTGTACGGTGAAGATGCCGACGACTACACTTGTCGTGCGCACAATACCGCCGGCCACAAGTCGACCAGGGCGGCGCTCACCATCAAAAGTGAGACTCGCAGTCAATTGCTGAATTACTGCCAGTCAGGCACGCACATGATACTTATGCAGGACTATTGCTTTTTTGAAAGGCCATTCCGACCATTGCAACACATTCGAAATTGCAGTGTAGGATCAATCCTGAGTATGCAACATTCGGTCAATTTCGGCCTCAAAAATGTGTATAATAGTGTGCTGGAAAGTGTCAAATGTTCTGTTTGAATGCATTGCTCTAGAAAATGGTCACATTGAATGTCTCGTGTATTTGATGTTCAGCTGCTCCCAAGATTAATGTTCCTCCGAGGTTCCGCGACACGGCGTTTTTCGACAAGGGCGAGAACGTGGTCATCAAGATTCCGTTCACGGGCAACCCTCGGCCTCGGTGCACGTGGAGCAAAGAGAGCGAGATCATTGAGAAAGGCGCGCACTACGATCTGCAGACCAATGTGAACATAAACAAAACAACATACTTGAACGCTCGCTAGCATTTTGTTTTTATGAAATCATTCCAAGATTCCACGTGCCACTATTTTCACAATATAATTGTAATCTAAGTGTAAATATACGTGCAAATACTTGCAGTTTATGCATGCTGCTGTGCTGATTGTGTGAATCAGGAGCGTCATGCCATTCTGGTGATTCGTGACGTTGATCGCCTGGACAACGGGCCCTACAGACTGGCCGTTGAAAATGAGCTTGGTCTGGATTCTTGCATCATCAAAGTACAAATATCAGGTTGGCTCATTTTTACATGCCGAAATTTCTCATGCTCTGTACTGTAATCTACTGTAATTATCACAAATTTAACACTTGACTGGCAAATCTAGCATTTTATGTATAAATTACTTCTATTCATGTTTAAACTTTCATCGACGTGTCTAAATCTTTTAACATGCACACACATACAGACATGCTAATACACACTCATATGTACACTGGTCCGAGTGAACTGGATTATGCGAGCAGATTACATGTATGACCTATCAGAGTACAAAAACACGAAAACGCGTCTGGCATATATTCCCAGCAAGTACCGTGTTTATTTTACTTTCATTATTGTGCTCGACTTGATTTACTGTCAGTTATCAGTGTCATTATGAGTACTTGCATGAGCAGGGTTACACTATGCATTGCTGTATTTTTTCAGATCATCCGGAACGTCCGCAATTTTTGATGGCTGAAAAACCAACTCATAACTCGTGCATTGTGTCGTGGAAACCTCCCATCTGGGATGGAGGCAGTAACATCACCAACTACATAATTGAGAAACAGGAGCATCCAATGACCTCTTGGATCCGTTGTGGAAACACCAGGTCGTTATATATTCTTTGTCGCACGCTTTAAGTTTTGCAATTAATTATACTCAATTGTACATTGAATATTTGAAGATGCGTTTACTGTTGCGAGCATTGACTTTGATTCAGACATCATCATGTTTATATTGAAATTTGATTGTTTTGACAGGTTCTTGACTCATGAAGTGAAGGGTCTTTCTCCCGGCAAAACTTATATATTCCGCGTCTTTGCTGAAAACATTTACGGCTTATCAAACGCCAGCAATGAGTGTTCTCCCATTACCACGCAGGAACGGCTCAAGAAGAAAGAGGATAAACGAAAATTTGAAGGTAACCAGTCCTTGCGACAATAACGACACAGGCAGTCCATTGGGAAATACTTGTGTATATTGAGCGCATGTCTGTGAGAAAGCTCAGGATGTTCTGCTTTATTACTAATGTTGCAATTGAGAACCATTTTATCCCAGAATACTTTATAAGTATATTTGAACAAATGACACTCGTTATTTAGTTTGTGTGTGCGTGTGTGTGTGTTGTATTTCAGTGGACAGTTCTGGCAAGCGCGTGCGAGGTCGGTCTGACAAAGCACCGGACGACTATGACCAGTTTGTGTTTGACGTTTATTCCAAGTACGTACCGCAGCCGGTCGACGTGAAGCACACCAGCGTGTACGACCACTACGATATCCTCGAGGAAATCGGCACTGGGGCGTTCGGCGTGGTTCACCGCTGTCGCGAACGTGTCAGTGGTCTCACGTTTGCTGCCAAGTTCATTCCGATCAGTCATCCGATGGAAAAGGAGCTGATCAGACGCGAAATTGACATCATGAATCATTTGCATCACCCCAAACTGATAAACCTTCATGACGCCTACGAAGAAGAGGATGAAATGGTACTGATATTTGAATTTCTAAGCGGTGGCGAGCTGTTTGAGAGAATCACGTCTGATGGATATACAATGTCTGAAGCCGAGGTTATCAATTACGTCCGCCAGATATGCGATGGTGTTAAACACATGCATGAGAAAAACATCATACATCTCGGTGAGCTCGCCACGTTCATGATTGTCATGTATTTGCTAGAATACTTGACGACTCTATGGTTTTTTATATTTCATATCGGTTCAACCATTTCCGTATATTTCGCGTTTTAGCGACTTGTTTTGTTTTGCTGTTTGCCTAGTAACGTGTGATGCTGGTGTTTTCAGACATCAAGCCGGAGAACATAATGTGTCAGACGTCGCGATCAACGAAAGTCAAACTAATTGACTTCGGCCTGGCCACCAAACTCAATCCCAACGAGTTGGTGAAAATTTCCACCGGCACTGCTGAGTTTGCCGCTCCTGAAATAGTCGACAGACAACCTGTCGGCTTCTACACAGACATGTGGGCGGTCGGTGTGCTCACCTACGTACTGTGAGTGAAACACACACAAACAAACACACTCACACACACTCACACATAACACACACACAATCACACAACACACACAATACACACACTCACACACACACATAACACACACACACACACACACACACACACACACATAACACACACACACACACACACACACACACACACACACACTCACACATAACACACACACACACACACACACACACATAACACACACATAACACACACACATAACACACACATAACACACACATAACACACACACACACATAACACACACATAACACACATACAAACACTCACATACACACATAACACACATAACACACACATAACACACATACTCACACATAACACACATACACACACATAACACACATACATACACATACACACATACAAACACGCACACACACAGACATACACACACATAACACACACACACACATACACACATACACACGCACACACATACACACGCACACACACACGCACACACACGCACACACACACACTCACACACACATACACACATACACATGCACACACATACACACACATACGCACACACACACACTCATACACACACACTCACACACACACACACACACACATAACACACGTGTTAAAGTAGACACAGACAGACAAGATATTGTGGAGTTATTTTGTTGAAATTGTTCTTTTCGTCTAAAACGTTAATATGGGAGTAATGGATGTGTATTTCCTTTACTGTCGATCTTATGATAGTGAATGCGATCTTGACAGTTGTTATAGGATGGTGAACCTATGACAATTATACTAATTACGCCCGTATAACTTTTGTCTACTCATATATTCAGCCGGCTTATTCTTAGAGTCAATGTGAATGCACGACAACAAATTATCATCAGTAAATAGTAGCGAGAGCAGGAGTATAACTGGAACGTTTTTCTAGAAAACTGAGAATAATACTGTTATTCAGGGGCTGGTGTAGGTAAAAGTAAACACGCAATAATTTTATGTCAGTGAACAAACCATGTCAGCCCTGCCAGTGGCCGAATTAAGTCATTTACATGCGTCATTGTGGAACAAGTATAGTGAGTACGACATGTATTGAACGCTTCAACGGACGTACTATCACATAACATTACATGATTGTGACTTGTTTGCTTGGAGCTTGAAATTCCAGTGATCTCATATGTACATTCAAGCATCATGCAAATACTATCACGTGTTTTGTGTGTATACACGTGTCTGGCATGTTGATTTTATTAATTAATATTGTTGGCTGTTCTTGAACCTGATTCTGCAGTCATTTGGATGGTTCAATATTGACTGTTATTGCGCTATATTGCATGTTGACTTTAATTGTTCATTTTGTCTGCACTGCTATTAATTTTTGTGCGAATTTTTGTGGTTTTTCCTAATCTTTCTAGAACTTTTTGCCGGGTAGATTTTGCCTGCGTACACTACTTTAAAATTACTGCCAGGGTGGGATTATGAGAGTAAGCGGGTTGGCGTGGCTAGTAATAGGCGCGGCTAACAGGCATGGGCGGGACGATTCACCAGGTGTCGCTTGACAATTGCCGTTGGCAGGCTGTCGGGTCTGTCTCCGTTTGCTGGTGTTACTGATGTCGACACGCTGAGGAACGTTCGTGCGTGCGACTGGCAGTTCGACGAGGAGGCGTTCTCCTGCGTTTCCGAAGAAGGCAAAGATTTCATACGTCGTCTGCTCATCAAATCCAAAGAGTTAGTTTCTTGTTACTGCGATATGTTCATGTCTATGTATTGAACATACACATATCATAACATGTGTCAACATTTGTCGTGCATATGTATTCCATCGGTTATGAAATCTTTCATGATATTGACTGTATCATGTATTTTTGAGCTTGTAATCGTTGATGATATCTCATCAAGTCATATCTGAATCATATCTGAGTCATATCAAGTCATATGATAAGTGATCAAGTCATATCTGATCAAGTCATTCTATGTTCCGCTGGGCTTGCCTGTCCTTTTGTTCCACTAGGACAGGCAAGCCAGCCCAGAATCATACAACTATTCAAAACACAGATACTTGACTGAAATAGTCAACGAAATATTAACACAATTATCATTATTAAGCTTACTGTAGTAATTGTTCGGTGTATGCGAATGTGCATGCTTTTTTGAAATTCAGTGTCTTGTTTCAATGTTCTGATATATTTTCCTTAGCTCTTACCATTTGTGGATCTTTTTCGTTTCTTCTTCAGGCCACCTTTGACTCAAAGAAAGCAACAATGTTATACAACTTACAAATATACTTTTTTCGATGTTTTCTGAGTAGTCGATTGAGATGAGTTTTATGCATGCTTGTTTGAAGGAAGCGAATGACAGCCCACGAATGTCTGGAACATCCGTGGCTGAAGGGAGATCACAGTTGTTTGACGTCTCCTATTAATCGTTCACGCTACAATGCCTTCCTTCAGCGCATGCGATCGCGTTATCCAGGCTGGGAGAAGTTCCTGTTGCCCATAGGCCACATTGCCAATTACTCAAGTCTGCGCAAGTTGCAGGTGGAGAAGTACAATATCCACGAGGTGACTTTTGACCGCCTGCAAGCAGCTCCTCGGTTTGTCATTCGTCCGACATCGGCGTTTGCCTACGAGGGTCAGTCGGTGCGCTTCACGTGCCGAGTCATTTCTCTGGCTCCGCCCACAGTCACCTGGTACCGGGACAACCAGGAGCTGCGCCAGTCAGTCAAGTACATGCGCCGCTACACGGGCGACGACCACGTGTTTGTGATGAACCGCGTGCGATTGTCTGATCGCGGCGAGTACATTATCCGCGCCGAGAACCACTACGGTTTCCGCGAGGAGCCAGTATTCCTCAATGTGCAGTCATTGCCTGCGCAGGAGAAACCGCGCCAACGCTCCAACTCTGCTGCAACTGGCGCTGCTCGTCGTCGACAGCCGCTGTTCACGTGCCGGCCGATGGCGTGGGACGAAGTAGCCGATCACAGTCCCGCCTTCACATTCCAGCTGAGACCGCGCGTCATGCAAATGCACCAGACGTGCAAGCTGCTCTGTTGTCTCTCCGGCAAGCCAACACCTTCCGTACGTCTAACACACACACACACACACACACACACACACACACACACACACACATACACATACACATACACACACACACATAATACATACACACACATAATACACACATACACACACACATAATACACACACACATAATACACACATACACACACATACACATACACACACAATACACACATACACACATATACACACATGCATACACATATATATATATACTCATACACACACACACATGTGCATACACATACACACACGCGCATACACACACATACACCGACACACTCACTCATTCAGACTAAGTGGCGTTTTCATTTTTATGTACTTCAAATATCTGAAATCGTCGTCACACTCACATTATTCGTTATTTGCAGGTGAAATGGTACAAGGGTTCAACGGAGCTAAACAAAAATATGTTCACTATGACGTACGCCGACGGAGTGGTCACGATGGAAATTGTTAATTGCATGCCCGAGGATTCTGGCAAGTATCGCTGCGTTGCCACCAATCGCCTCGGTACTGATGAGACATATTGCGTCGTTATTGTCGAGGGTCAGTTGGGACACGCGATCATGCATAATTTTCTCAACGACAATCCCCGCTCTATTTCAACTACTCACAATTGTCACTAAATCAATCGATTTCAACTCAGGATCTGTTCTACCTTTTCTCTTGTAATTATTGCTTCTCAAATTGTGTTCAAGCATAATGTCACTCAATTTAGTTTTCAACTCTAGTTCTACTGTATGTTCTGGCCTTGTAAATGTTCGGTTACATTTTATCATGTAATATTCGATTGATTATTTCGGCTCGTGAAATTTGTGTTCACTATTAGGTTTTTCTGCATTGTTTATCAAGTTAACAGGACTCATAAAGTGTTTATTTGGCACTTTTATGGCTTAGATATTCTGAATTATTAATGTCTAGGGCTTGATGAAGAACCCTGATTAGTGGTGATGTAGTGTGCAGTTGGTAATAATTGGATTAATTGGAATAATTCGCGCCATCGAGTCAATAATTTCGGGTTGTTTTTTGTTGTCAGGTGGCACTCCTGAACAAGAACGAGCCGTGTTTGATAAATTCAGCAAAGAAGGTGACTGGGGTATAAATTGTCGTTGTGTTTGTGAATTTGAGTGTTTTTCATACATTCGGCAGCACAATGCAGCCTTATAAACGACTCACTACTCTGTACTTTGTTTGTGTGCCTGTTTGAACATGAAGACCGGCGCTATGTACCAGCAGTACAGCATCCAACTATAACACCATCAAACACGCTGCCCAGCTCATCACGACCTGATCCCAGCAATAAGCAACACCAGGCAGCTCCTGTTAAAACCAGTCCGGCGCACCAGAAGGTCTGTCCTGAAGTGAACACCCCGCATCACACCACATATCGACTCATTTACATGCTGAACGCTCAAAATATATTCCACTGTGAATTTCGTGAACCACAGTAGATATGAAGCGACTGCGTTATATCGATTCTCATTTGAATACTTGTGTGTAAATATGTGTATGTGTTGGTATGTGTGTATGTCTTGGTGTGTGCGTGTGTGTATGTGTATGTCTGGGTGTGTGTGTGTGTGGTTTTAAGACATGAACTCTCAAATTTGGTAATTGCTAGTGTTAATAGAAGTTCAGGCGTTTGTTTCAATGTGCAGTTGAGAAACGACTTGTCAATTGAGACGAGTATTAATCATGAATCATTTAGCTCCAAGTGTGAGTGTAATACTCGGATTTAATAATGCATCCGATACACAAATGAAGCACTGGGTATACATTTGTAAACCGCAATTATATTACAGGGTGCGTGTGCACTCAAGAGCGGGTCAAGAGGAAAATTCCGCTTGACTGTTCTATTACTCCATGTGTCTGCATGACTGTATGTGTGTGTGTGTGTGTGTGTGTGTGTGTGTGTGTGTGTGTGTGTGTGTGTGTGTGTGTGTGTGTGTGTGTGTGTGTGTGTGTGTGTGTGTGTGTGTGTGTGTGTGTGTGTGTGTATCTGTGTGGGTTATATAAGCAGTTATTATTGGGTATTTCATGAAAAACTTTATCCTGAGTAATTACGAATGGTTCGTTCATCATTTGATTTGTTGTCAATGAATGTTGATACTTCAGAATGGTGTCAAGTGTGACGTGAATGGCAGCGGCTCGAATGAAAAACGCCAGCTGAAGCCGTACGGAAAGACGTCTTCAGGAAGCGCCCGATCTCGCAGCGCCACTAAAGATTTGCAAACACCTGCTGATGATTCGCTCATGCACGCACCAGTTTTCGTCGACAAAATGATTGACGTTTTGAGCGTCAACGATGGAGAAAGTTTTTCTCTTAGATGCCAGGTTAGTATGTATGATGTCTATGACGGCTTATTGTTCAGCAGATCGGCTAGAAATTCAACTGGCCGGGAAATTTACTGGCTAGGCTGCATGTCATCCTACAGTGGCCACTAGAATGTAATGCATTTTCTCATCTATGACTTCATTCTGACTTTATATTATTCGTGTGGATCTATTATTTTAATGGTCGTGTATTTGTGACTAAATGGATTATATGTACATTTTTACTGTGCAATAGGTGAGGGGTGATCCTGACCCACACGTCACATGGACGAAAAATGATGAATCCATCAGTTCATCGGATATAGTGGACCTCAAGTACCGCAGCGGCGTTGCTTCACTACACATTAGCGAGGTGTTTCCCGAAGACGCTGGCCTGTACTCATGTCGTGCGTTCAACTCAATCGGCCAAGTGTGCGCGTCGTGCCGCGTCTCTGTCGCACGTCAGTCTGCACACCCACACACACCGTCAATTTAGCACCGCTACCATCAATATGTCGCCAAACTAATTCTGCTAACGACTGACGCACACGGGGCCCAACTCATTTTTTATGTATGAGATGAAACAAGTTTATACCATACGCTTTGCAGTTCTGGTGTTTATGAGGCATTTGTGTTTGTATTCCAGCTATGCGCTCGTCAAAGAAGACCAGACACACTAGAACGTGTGGACCGCGCATAGTGGAACATCTTCAGTCCCAGACGGTACAGGACGGGCAGACGCTGAGGCTGAGCTGCTGCATCACTGGTACGTCACCCACCAACATAGAAACTGAACAACAAACAACAACAACATACAAACTGAACAACAAACAACAACAACATACAAACTGAACAACAAACAACAACAACATAGAAACTGAACAACAAACAACAACAACATAGAAACTGAACAACAAACAACAACAACATAGAAACTGAACAACAAACAACAACAACATAGAAACTGAACAACAAACAACAACAACATACAAACTGAACAACAAACAACAACAACATACAAACTGAACAACAAACAACAACAACATAGAAACTGAACAACAAACAACAACAACATATAAACTGAACAACAAACAACAACAACATACAAACTGAACAACAAACAACAACAACATAGAAACTGAACAACAAACAACAACAACATAGAAACTGTCGCGGCAACAACTCATATAAATGCATCAGTAACAATATAATTCTACACCAGTTTCAAAACAGGGCTAATTTAATTTCAGGCATGATCCCATTTCACACAGAATCATCTTGTATAATCAGCATGTACAAATGCTTCAAAACAGCATAGTAATGCAAGATGCATTGCAAAATGAATGCAAAGAAGAAAAACAAGACGTACAATAATGGTGTGTGATTGCAACAATGGTGTGTGATTGCAACATGGCCAGTCATTATGCATAGCCCGTACGGCAAAATTGAATGCAGAAGAGATTGCACTTGAATCACCCTCAATTTTCACACTCAATTTTCACTCGGTCAGTGTACGTTGAACATGCTCTCACAAATGCATATTGTTACGCGTACATGTGCTGAGTTTTCTGAAAAGTTATCACCCACAATCATCGGTGAATTCATGAAAATATTCTGCCGGTATGTTATGGTCATATTGTTTACTTGAAGCAGCACATGATTTAATGCTGGCTGTTGAATGGCTGGCGCGGGGTCGTGCATGATGCGTTGTGGCTGTTTGTTCAGGAGCCGACAAGTTCGACGTCGTGTGGCTGCACAATAACAATGAAATCAAGTCGTCGGCAGACTTCCAGTATGACAGCGCCGGCGACACGTACAGTCTGGTGATCGCCGAGGTCTTTCCTGAAGACGAGGGAGCATACACGTGCGAGGCGTTCAACGACGCTGGCGAAAGTTTTTCCTCGTGTTCCCTGCTCGTCGTAGGTGCGATATTACACTCACTGGCACCAGCTTCGCTCCGATTATTTCTCTCATCACTGCAACTGCGTATTTGTATGTGTGTATTTGGGTTCGCCTGAGTAATGTATGTATGTACATAATGTATGTGTGTGTGTGTGTGCCTGTGACTTACATAAACTACATGCATCTGTAATATGTGGTTTGATGAGCACGGCTTGCTCATTTTCTATGACGCATTCGAGATCACTTGAACCCGTTTGAGCGTTTTAGCTTTCAAGTATTTGGAAAAGTGCACTAAGATTCTGACAGCATATGCTAAATATAACAATTGGAGAATATAAGTGGCGTTTTATAACGTTACCTATTTTGACAGGTTGAAATAGAAAAAACATACTGAAATTTATGCTGCTTAATGACTTTTTGTTACGATCAGTCACTTGAATACAAGTTGTCTATATTGGTGTGTGTGTGTGTGTGTGTGTGTATGTGTGTGTGCGTGTGTGTGTGTGTGTGTGTATGCAGATAATAAAGAACCTGTGAAGTCGCCCGTATTTCAATCGTTTCCCAAATCGGCCACGCTTGATCACGGCCAGTCATACACCACAAGCTTCTGTCTGACTGAAGCGGCCCAATCAGGTGATTGCCTGCAAATACACTCACACACACACACACACACACAAACACACATACACATGCACACGCACACACACGCACACACACACACACACACACACACACGACAAGGAGAATGGTTCAGGTTATGTACAGATTTCTCATTGTCGGACTGGTTGAGAGTGAATGGCACCAGGACTCATATGAAATGTTCTCCAGTGCAGATGCTATGTTACCGTTGAATAAATTGTATATATTGAACATATTGTTTATTATAAACATGCTTATGCTGCGTATCGGTGGCGCTTACTTATACGCTCTTGCAGTATTAATTATTACTTTTGGGTATCATTGTTGATGTCGTGCGTGCGAGGTTCATAGCGATGTTATGCATGTGCAAGTTAATATTTTGTGTCTCGGTCTTGCTTTTCTGACATTCGTGCACAATACGTTTTTGGCAGTGGTTTGGCGGAAAGATGACTTGCCTCTGCAAGAGACTGATAAGCGAGTAGAGGCGCGGGTCGGTGCCAATAACACGTACAGCTTAACAATCGACAGTGGCCAGTCGAGTGACACGGGCCAGTACAGTGTTGTGGTGACGTCATCACAGCGACATGTGACCGTGTGTTTCTCTGTGAACGTCGTGTCGCGCAACTGAATGCATGCAGGTGCAACACACCAACACACATCCACATGTACATACACACAGGCACATACACACATACTTACACGCACATTCTGAGGAGATAGAGGTAGACATCCTCATTGGAATTATTACATTGGTTTTGCGTGTGACACGTTCGATTAATCTTCTGAGTGTGTTCTGATTTGATACTTTTCTCTTCCTCAAAGAACCAAAACAGCTCGCTTCTTTTCTTCAGCTTTTCTCGATTTAGATCGTTGATCGTTGGGGGACGAACAAAATCATTCCACAACAATACGCTGTCAAATCGAGGAGAATAATAGATAAATAATGAAGGCGATGAAAAGTATTTGTGCAGCTGAAAACACCATGTTAAAATGTTTTATTGTCTCCATTTCCACGGTGATGGCCAATACAGCTCGAAGAGAATCTGGAAAAAGCCAGTTTAGTTGTTTTGGCAGTCATCAGATAAAGAACAAACTCATGACAAATGTTGTGTGTTTTATATATAGCTGGAGTATTGGGCATGTAAGGAAATGGGCAAGTTATTTTTCAATGGCATGCATGATTGAATTTTCAGAGTTGTGTCAAGTTATATTTATGTTGTTATACGTTAAAGGTGAATTCATCACATCTCTTTTCAAGCTGCCATCTCATTAACGACTTTTTTTATATAATTTTCAGAAACCCGGATGCGGCATACTGGAGGAGAATAAGAAGATGCGCACTGAAAATTGCGTGTTTGCTTATTGTATCATATTTCTCCAATGTTCATGCTTTTGTTGATGTTCGTCCATGTACGTGAAGTTATGTGGTGTTCATGTTTGACTTTTATATACCTATCAAACACTTTGTACTAGCAATGTTTGCCTATTATTTGCGCTTCTTTCTCCCTTTTTCACCACCATGGCAATTCAAGGAAATGCTTGTGTGTCCAAATTGTCTCAGTAAAAGTAACGTCCAGGCGTATAGTTGCCTGCATAAAATTTACCCTTTCTGATTGGGTTTCATCAACGTCTGCTGCTGTATTTTAGTCCAAAGAAATGTATGCGTATATGCTCGTGTGTGTAATTGAGTGTTTGTATTTGAGAGATGTTGGTGTATCTGAAGTTAATGTATAACGGAAACCACCAAAGCAAAATTATGGTTTTAAGAGTTGTTTGATTGTAGAGCTGGAATAAATCGCTTCTATGTTATGCTCTACATTGAAAAGATTCGGAGAATATTCAACTTTCACAACCCACTCTGTGTGGATCGCAAATTTAAATTTGGTGTTTATATATTTGTGTGTTGCTGGCGTACTCCTCACAAAAGCGAAGCCGGTAAAATGCCTTTTTCCGATGTATTCAACATCCTTTTGTCTTTTTGGGATACGCACGTTCACGTACGTGAATTGTCAACGCAAACACTATTTAGGTGCATACACATGCATCCAGATAGTTTTGACATTGTGCCCATGCGTGGGTTGCTATCAATCGGTATGCATGCATTCAAAGATATAAGGAAGCACTCTGTCATTTTTCAAGTTCATTTATTGAGTTCCTACAGGTGTGCAGGTTTTACGTAATATTAAGTTATTCGAGGTTATTTTGCTCCCTTATGAGGCCGTCTCGTGTATGATGAATGTAGGCAGCATAATGGAGCAACTGTACCCGACGACTTCACGACACACGTGTTACGTAATTGTGCGCAAAATAGCTGAGCCGAGTCTTGTCGGCACTGTAATACGGGAAATTCACCACCGTGAAAATTCTCGTATAACTTGTGTATATCTTCAATTCCACGTTTATACCCATTTCTTCATCGTGCCACATATATTTGGTCAGGTTGTGCAGCATTTGTGTTGTACTCTCAAGCATCCTCAGTCAACGTGTAATTTAATGAAAGTTCATACCGAATTCAACGACAACAGCAACTAAAATTTGGTGTTTTATGCTGTTGTTTCATGGCAATGTGCGATTGCGTCTACATCGTGCGTCTAATTGATCAGCTGCATACAACTCAAATTGATCCACCGCGGACAGGAATACTTGAATACTTGTATAAGTGGCAGCTGGGTAGAGTGGCCAATAGTGAAATTTTGGAATTTTTCAAAATTATAGTTATTCTACTCAATTTTTTAGTCTGTTTTATTGTGGTAGCGTGCGGATGTGTTTTGCTGCTGCCCAGTTCATTACATTTATTAGATTTATTTGAGTATTTCTGTAGTGACAGAGTTGGTTTTTGATGGCCTGCTAGTAGCATTTATTTGCAGCAGGCGTGTGCCATCTCGTTCCCGGAAGTGTGCAGATTTGGCCGCTGGCGCTCGCGAAGATTCAACCATTTTGATTAAAAATTTCCCGTCAAACTGCTTTAATAAACTGATTAAACAATCTTTTTAGCGAAAATTCAGTGCTGGAATTTCCTTTGTGCCCTCAGCGGATTAAATTGAATTATGTTTTACGATTGTTTTTTCGAATAACATACATACGAAAAATATCGGGAGAACGTGATGTTGATGCTGATGATGCTACGTGATGCTGGCTTCGACAGTGCTATATAAATGTGGTGCTCGGAGAGATATGTGAACTGAGATGATGTGTGACTACATGCGCGAAATGGTCGAACTCGGCCGAAGCGCTTGAAGACAACAACAGGAGAACGAGCCTCGACACATGTAGGCTATGAGACTTAGACCGATGAGTCAGATAATTGTGCAGTTAGCGGGGACACAGGAATGGTTCAAAACCATTTTGAATAACAATGCTGCAAATCATGTGTAATCATCATGCAAATCAATCATTTTTCCATCGCCATCACGACAGCATCAGCAGCAGCACGCTAAATGAGAATGCTGTCCTCCAGGAGCCAAGTGCCGAAACTGCAAGCGTGATCTTTACATCGACCTGGCGCGGAGATATCAATTGGAGCCACTAGCGGTGGAAAGTTCTGCAGTGCTCGGAAGAGCCTTCCTCAGCAACATCAGCCGACTCACTAATGAACCACGGAAATCATGTTGGCTGTGTCAGCGCATCGGTCTAGTGGTGGTTAGAAGGAATGCGGCCGCCATGTCATAATTATATATATATACTGTTTACTTTTTTAATTATTATTGAGTGTGTTTTGTAGAAAACAAAAAGTAAAAAGCTGTGTCTATATTAACGGACGGGCTCGCGTCAGCACCTCTGCCTCACGCGCGCCTACAAGACGTCACAACACGACCAGACCACGAACACGACTCCCACAACACGATACATGCACCGTCCATACGCGAACACACACGCAGGCCCAGTTCAAACACCCGCATTTTCGACCAATCAGCGGCGAGCTGGTCACTTGCTCGCCGCCACGGGGCATGTACACTTGACACGCAAAATCGCACAAAGTGTTACACAAACACAAGCACACTAAGACGTTCACGAACTCAGACACTATCTCTCACACACTCTTACCATACGCAATCACACATGTTTTGACTGTGTATTATATGGTGTAAAATATGGTGTGGTGGAATATGGTGTAAAATAAACGTGCATTGTGTCGTAAAAAATAAGAACATAATGCACAAGTGTGCACTCTTCACAAGTAATTAATAAGAACAAGTGTGTGTGTGTGTGTGCATGCTTGTATGTGTACGCAAGGAAGTAGTTTTGTGTGACCGCTGTCCTTCAGTTAGTGTGTTTGTTTGGAACAGGTAAGGTGAGTGTCTTTTGAACGATGATTCGATGTGTCAGTGAGGTTCTGTGCTCACTCTTGTTTGTTAATATTATTAATTACAGGCAAATCCAGTAGCATGGAAAAGTGCAAGCACACTATTACCACCCTGCGGTGACCATATGTACCGGGAGCGTCCAAGGGATGAGAAAGAGAAATAGAGTTCGAAAAGTAAGGAATTCTATAGAGAGTTGGGAAACAAAATAATAGATATATAAAAAATTATCCGATGACAGAACCGGCGGAGCAGAATTTCATTGGGCGAATTCTACAATCCCACAGTCCCTGTCCACCCAGCAGAAAATGATGGTACCAGATATCAGTCATGAGTTGTGCCATGCATTCTGGGGAGGTGGCCCTCTCTAATACGTCTTACGTCCTTGTGGTGCCATAGCGTGGAGAGGGTCGATTCTGCGGTGGCAGCGAGCTGCACGGGACACACCTGTGTGTGTTCATAAGCTTCGGCTTCTTCCCGTGTAGCAGCTGCCACTAAGGCATTCAACCATTTAACCTTTAACACTGCATAATGTCATTTCGCCCACGCTCCTCAATGAATAATAGAATTAACAAATATAATGTGAATATATAATATAATATAATATAAATTAAATATAATATAACATAAATATAAATTAAATATAATATAAATATTTAATATAATATAATACAAATGTATAATATAATATAAATATATAATATAATATAAATATATAATATAATATAAATATATATTAAATATAATATAATTTAAATATATAATATAATATAAATATATATTAAATATAATATAATTTAAATATATAATATAATATAAATATATATTAAATATAATATAATTAAATATTAAACAAAAATAAATAAAGGCAAGATTATATAAATAACCGACAATTGATTCGATTTAATAAATAATAGGAAAACAACAATATAAATAATTAATATAACAATAAATATTAATCAATAGAGTATAATTAACAGTGAATATCAATCAATAAAATATATAAATCAATATGAATTAATAGAAAATAAAAAATATTAAATATGAATCAATAGAAAATAAATAACATTAAATATGAATAAATATGTAAATTAATAATAAACAACATTCGATTTCGCTCTTTCAATGACATTTCATTAACTTTGGCATTGTGGTTGGGGATTTCTGTGGCGTATTTGATTGATTTTTCATCCTATTGTTATTCATTATCGCTGTTTCGATTGGTCACCCCCTTGGTACGCTTCATTGCTTTCGTTCACACTGGTCCTGAATTCGTACACGCGCATTGACGGATCAGTCTTGGAAGGTGAGATTTTTTCTGTTTTTTTTTATCTTTTGTTTCTTTGTCGACGGTGGCAATTTTCTGGTGTCGTACTTAATTTTGTATTTCAGTTTTCCACGCTGAATTATTATGTTCTCAAAAAGTTGGTATTTATATAGCTTGCAAACAGTGTAGCTTGTAAAATTTGTGAGTTGTATAAATTTTTACACAACTACAATTTTTAACTAAAAATTTACATAACTAAAAAGCTACCGACCCAAACATCTTCTGAGGCACACTAGGTAGGGTGTATCTTTCACAAGTTATATTTTCAGCAAACTATTTGTAATTGGTTGGCTCACTGTTGGCCCATGTATATTTCAATAATCAGTAGACACAGGCGGATCCAGGAGGAATTCAGGGAAGTGAAGAAAAAAATGTTTCGATTAACTCCTCATAACCACGATATTCACTACAAAAGGTCAAGAAAAATATTTTTCTGTATAATTTCTTGATATAAGCATTATGACAAAGACGTTGCATAGTGATGCATGCAGTGATAGTGATCACCCCCAAGATTCAGCCCCCCAACATTAATTCAGCTCCTCCAAAATTGCACTCTGTATCCGCCACCGTCAGTAGATCATATTAAACATCTACTGCTGATGTAAATACCAAATGAGTTTCGTGTTTCAGTAATTGAATTTAATTCTGATATACTTAATTTCGGTTATATGAATTTTGCCTATTTCTTGCGTATATTGAGCCACATGATATACACTTGTAGCTGTAGCACACGATGCTTAGTAACTTACGATTGCCGTATTTATGTTTAAGTAATATATTTTGTTTTGCGTATTCGTTTTGTGTCTTTCCAAGCTTGTTCTGGATAGAGCTTTTTCCTATGTTAATGATGCTCAACCCGCAGCTTGTGTTGCTTATAAACTAAATTTGAGTGATTATTCTTGTGAACTTGATGTGTCATGCGGGGCCAGCCGGTGCGTATAGGGCAGTTATTGCGCTAGAGAGATAGTTGAGGGTGAGTTTTGCGAGGCCCAGTGTTGCTTGCCTCGTGTCACGGAATTGTAGCTTTGATTCAATGCTGTGAAATTCATGACTGAGAGAACGCCTGAAGTCGTCGGTATAGTTTGATATACATACAGTAGTTTCATTTGGATACATGAGTATAGTTCAAATAGTTATATTACATATAATAATTAATTTACAAACACTAATGCTTGATGTTCAACCAATGCATGCGATTATAATAGCTTATCATTGAAGATAAGGAGTTGAAACATGAAATACAGTTGGTCCCACCCATTAAGCCCATCATTGAATTCAAAATTTTACTCCGTTTGTTCCCAACGGGGCTTAATAGGCAGAATTACTACAGGCTAAAAAATTCAGTGTTCCGAAGGGTTATATATATGAATAGGTTTTGAATTAACCAAAAGGGTTCGAGAGGGTTTTTAAATTCACAAAACGGGTCAGTGTTTGCGTGTAAATATCTGAATATATTCAATGAATGCGCAATATATATTATAATTAATTAAATATGATATATAGTGCTTTAATTTATGTGTTATCTGGTCATACTCCAAATTTTTACACACAATTTTATTTTCTTACACATCTCAAATTTCGGCAAGTGATTTGATGAACCAAAAACACGAACAATAGTATTTTGATATGAATTGCAATAGATTTTTCTGCTTCTTAGATCTTGACACATATTTTTATGTCAGTCATTTCGGTGACAGCTTTATGTCATTTAATTTTATCCAATGACATTTAATGAGTCGATGTGTGCCGAGTAATTTTGGCACTCAACTTAACTATATTGGTGTAACACAGTCGTGAAAAACGTTTTATTTATATTCGGTTGGTGAGCTTCGAATCACACCAATAATCAGGCCACGAAACTGGACGAACTTTCACCGCATACACACGCACGCATTGAAGCGCACGTCTCACTTGTACATGTGTGTCAGCACGAACACGCTTACATATGATCATCGAGGTTTCATTCAGCGATTATAGCACTGAAAGACTGCCGCTCGTTGCTCACGCTCTTATTCTGGTATCTGTCTACAATTTCCGTTATTATGTGAGTAATTCCTTCTTTTATTAAGTTTCAAGTAGAATGTTGTTAAAATATTTGCAAAATCAACAACATCATAATTCTTGCTTGTCGCTCAAATTTGAATGCTCATTCAAATATTACTTACATCATTGAAATCATTTCTCATTTACATCATTTAAATCTTTGATCATTTAAATATTATTTGTATTACTTATCATTCAATTTGTTGTTAAATAGAATGTTGAAAGTCTAATACTTATATTCCTATAATGTATGTATTATTAATTAATTTATAAGTTTTATATTTATCAACCATTTTATAGGTCTGATATATAGTTGTTATATAATTATTTAGATAGGTTATATAGTTATATGTTGATCATAATTATAACGATGTCACTTGTCCAAATAAAAGCTATAAGGATAATAAGTAGGGCTGTCAAAAAACTAACCTAAAAATCAGAAAAAGTAACTCTATTTTCAAGAAAAAATAACCTAAAATAACCTAATCTTCGTAAATATAACCTCCTTCAAAAAAGGTCAATTTCTGCTTGCAGTTCCGAAGGAAGAAAATACACCAGTCCTTCATTTCTATCCTCTTTCCGAGTTGGTACTATTTTGCCACCCTCTCTCCGATCTGGTACCATTTTTACAACAAAGCACCAAAAGTGACTTAATATTATTTGACTAACATCGCAAAAAGGACTATAACCATCAAAATGCAATCTAAAGTGGAAAGCTAATACAAAAGTGAAAAACTAATTGCAAATGTAAATATGTATTAGTAATGGTCGCAATAATATTCTTCATATTGTTTCAATTGAACTATTTATCAAATAGCACGTACCACAGCTTGCATATTAGTGTGAGCGTAAACACTGCATGTGTGAATGCCCCCCGTCCTCCCATATGTAGCACC